>CAJDSM010013041.1:6421-32249 GCA_903981925.1 Ostrea lurida | reverse complement strand
AAGGGAATTTAACGAAAGTAACGAAAAGGTAACTCTAAAGATAATATAATACACTACCTGAAAAGGGACTGGACAGCAGGGTGAGTTTATCTGATCCATCTCCCTAAAAGGACCTCACAATGAATGTTCTACCACTGGACTACATCTCTAGTCGGGTAGTTGAATCAGTATGATAGGTATATGTACACTCAATATTTTTTTTGGACTCGAAGATATCACGTGCCATAGACAGTGCTCTACAAAGTGCAACTTTTCATTCTGTGCAAATCTCATAATCTTACGCAAATAATTCCAAGTTATTGCGTGCCAAAATCAATGTCCCATAACTCCGGAACGACAAAGCAAAAGAGAAGGGGTCCTCCTCCGCTTACTCAAAGTATGTAAATAATTTATGAAAATGAATTTGCACTTTCTATGGCACAGACGGACGGACAGACAGTGAGTACAGGCGTATGAAATTTTTTATCCAAAGATAACATGGAACCAATGGGTTATCCAAAATATGCCATTTCCCTTCCGATCACTTTCAAAAATCATTTTAAATAGTAAATTTCTACTGTGAGATACTAGTGTGCAACAAAATAATGTAAACAAGCAGGGAGCTATCTGTTTCCAGACTGATTCACGGGGTAATGTAGTTCTACTTATGCCTTTTTCGTCGAATTGAACCGTTTACTTCATCGGACCCAAGCTTTTACGTCCACTGACAGCATCACCAAACGCCATACTTTAAAGCTTTGTCGCCAAGTTTGTGACTTGAATTAAAATGTAATTAATTAATAAAATCAGCCATACATTATCATTTCGTACGGTACATGGCGTTGAAAACGGGGGTAGCCATGAACTTGCACTACTTATTAATTCAACTAAATTTAGTTTATATTATTCGGGCTTCAATGCTATGTGTTGCATATTTCTATATGTTGGATTGTGTATGTCATGCCCCATGAGGCCCTACTTTAGAAATAAAGTTATTCTATTCTTATTATTTTGAAATAGGACCCAATCTCCACGAAATGCCTACTGCTTTTATTGAATTATTATTAATGAATAATAATGAAATATTATAGAATTATTTCTAACTATCTTATACATGTTCAGTAGATCTAACTCCTGATATATTTTGCAATGAAGCCCTAAAACAATACGATAAGAACACTGCCTAACAACATATACCGTGCAAATAAAATTGTGATGATTTCAGGAGCCGTTCGAATGTTTTGTACCGAACATCATTTTAATATACATGTATATTGAACTTTTATTGCATAAATTTCTCTGTATCCTTTGATTGAAAAATATTAGAGTTGCGTTGAACCCATTGCATACATTTCTATATATCCTTTGATTGAAAAATGTTAGAGTTGCGTTAGGTTAACAGAAATAGTATAAATTACAGATTGTAGTATTGTTAATGTAATATCGTATACTTGTAAAATTTTCCATTCCATATGTTTTCGTCTTTCATGTCTGTTTACAAGCCTTTATTAACAATGTTTTTGTTGTTTGGAATTTTCTTATCACTGTCATGCTTTGCAGGGACATCAAATTCCCAAACGTGTTCTTGTCCGTAAAATGGAAGTATGGACTCTGCATACGCATGTTAATATAAAGTACCAGCCAGCTTTCTTCACATCAGAAACAAACATCTTGTCCGAGAAAACTTATTGGAATATATGAATACGACCACACAAACTGAGACAAGTTTTAATATAAAATGGGTTCAAATCCATGTAACTTGTGTGACCCTGTGTGTTCCAAAAATAAAAACAGACAATAGCATTTGACAGTAAAAAGTAGCACTATGTAATTCAACTAGACAGGATGGAAGAGGTAAATGTATGTGAATTATGTCACGTCATTCCATTAAAAGCCGTAAACCAAAGTTATTTCCTGGTAAGTGATAACATCGACGACCCTTGACACCAATTTCGTTAATTAATATCATGCCAATACTGTTGCACCAATTCTGTTTTAGGAGAGCGTGGTGGTGGCGTAGTGTGTGACAGTGACGGGGCCGACTTGCTGTTATTGGATCATTCCGCGCTAAGAAATCAATCAGCTTTACAGACATTGAGGACTATAGATCACCGTAGTGGAAACAGGGCGTATTAATACTATAATAAACTCCTGTAATGGAAATAGTCATACAACAGAACGATACATCCAAATTAATCGGATCTGCGATATCGGCGAACTTAATTCTCTTCATTCAGCAAAAAAGTGTAATGAAAGATATACAATGCTAGTATAAAAAAGGGGCGAAAATTAAAAGATCAATTTATCGTCTGTCCCTCAATCTGCTTCTGGATTGAAGAGTCCATCGTCTTGACTACTCACCATGAACAATAAAGGTGGTGGTTTGTCGGCCAAAAAGGAAATTAACTTGGGAGGAAGCAAAAATGAATTAATCTAATCGTATATATTTGGCTTGTATTTGTTACGTGTCATTTTCCTTAGGTTTTAGTGATTTGGGGACTGTTAGTGAGAAAAGAAAAATACGTAGAAAAAGTTACATTACTCAAAAATGCTGTGAACTGGTACCTTTATTTTCTTGTTATCACAGAACGACAAAATTACAGGAATTAGATTAAAATAGATTCTCGATTACGATGTTTTATTCCCAACCACATAGAATAAAAACCTTTCCTACTTCACAGGATATCGAGAGGAAAAACCCTAACATTTTATCCCATCCAGTTCCTCGATATTGCACCAAGTCCAGGATGCGCTTACGATTAGTCATACAGACAATTAAAATCTTAAAAAGAGATTAATTATGCAATTGAATTTTGGAACATGACTCCTCTGTTTTACAATACACCATTGTTAGAACACATCCTCAGCCATCGTACTTATGTACAGTCCACAATCAACTTCTTTAATATATCACGACATACTAGTACGTCTCAGAAAACCAAATGTTACAATAAAGTATATAGTGTATAATACGGACTCTGAACTTAAGCATGTAAAATAAATCTAGTACTGAAATAATTAATCCCTAAATCAGTAATTTATTCTAGTTTTCTCCCATTGTTAAATCAATTTACATTTATAAAAAAAAAGTAGCAAAGATCAGTCTTATTCGTGAAAGTCAAATAGGTTTTAAAGATAATTATTCAAAATTAGCTCATTATTTAACATAGCTTTTAAATATATATATAATTACAATACGTCCGGTTGGAGAAATAATCTGATCTTAAACGGCATAATTGGAAAATTTTACCTATATTAGAAATATGTATATGTAAATAGGACTGGAATTATTGCAAGTATGAATAGAATGTCATCCGATTTTTTTCTGCTAAAAATTGGAGTGAAGCAAGGAGAAACGTGTTCCAGATTTTATTTTCGTTCAACATATATAACATATATAATACTCGTAATTTTTTAAAGCCAAATCATATGATTTATCCGTTTATCTGATCAAGACTATGGGCTCACGGCGGGTGTGACCGGTCAACAGGGAATGTTTACTCCTCCTTGGCACCTGATCCTACCTCTGGTGTGTCCAGGGGTCGGTGTTTGCCCAACTCTTGTTTTTATTATATTTGGGACTTACGAGATTGATCACTGTTCGTTATCTTTGCCTTTACATGATAGTTATTTTAGAAAGAAGATATTTTGTTATTTGAAACTATTTATTCAGTTTAAGCAGATTTAATTAATCACAATATGTTTCAATGATTCGATATGCAAAAGCATGTTCTGCGAACAATACATTTCTTAACCGAGGCAGTTGTTGGGGTTTTAGCATCTCGCATATTGTACGGTCGTTATAATGATCTTATTTTTATACACAACCTATCATTCGGTCGAATGTTGCCCGAGGAGTTTCATTTCAAGTGTTGGACCGTTCTGTGCATACTAGTTTAGACAACAAAATATTCCGATTACCTTTAAGATAAAGAGCCCATGGTGGGTTTGAAAAGATCACTGGATGAAGACCTTGGGCAATGCGATTCCATATGGATGCAACGACAACACTGTGGGAAATATGACTAGTCGACAGAGAAATAACGTAAATGTGTTGGGACTTTCTCCAAATACACAAGACATAGGTGCAGTCATGGACATTGTTCATATAAAAGACCAAACATACATGTACATGGTGTCACTCTTCATTCACTTTTACCTTACGTCAACCAACAATTACGTTCAATCACATTCGCACAAAACTTTACTCTGTTTCATTGAGAGTTTTGAATACGTTAGTAGAAGACGCCAAAGCTAGTTTATACTTGGATTCTTCAACACCAGAAGAATATAGACTGACTTCTATTATTATGGACGTTGCCCATCACAGGCCACCGCGGATTACGGACGGTATTCCTTCCGAATCTTGCTGCAGGTTCCTAAAACTCGCATTTTCTAACAAAGGAAAGATGACGTCAACATAAGCAACATTCTTCGTCATACAAAAAGTTCAGTCTTGTATTCCAGCATGTTCAAATTCAAGTAAATCCAAACCAATGTTTATACCTAATCTACTTGCGTGTTCTTTTTCTTTGTTTTCTTTCAATTATAGTCCAACTGGACATGTCATTACTGGTGATGTTAATATAGTTGAAAGTGGGGACCTTATTGTAAAAAGTCCTAAATTCAGAGAGTGTAAAGGCAAAGATAACGAACAGTGATCAATCTCGTAAGTCCCAAATAGAATACAAAAACAAGAGTTGGGCAAACATCTCGGTCATTCACTTCATCTCCAATATGAATTCTGTCGAACGATGGGCCAAACGTGTAAAAAGAACTTGATACCTTGTAAAAATGGATAAAATGTATAAGAAGAATATCAAAATCCAGTATTAAAAAGATCAAAACAAATATACCCACCACCTATCCTGTATTTCGTAAACCAGATGTGATAAAAGAATTAGATTACGTAAACCAAAAGTGATAAAAGAATTAGATAAGTTGCACGAGGAATGCTTCAAAATGGTTCCAGCTGACATTAAACGGGCTTGGCATTAATTCCACACGTACACTCCATNTGGTTCCAGCTGACATTAAACGAGCTTGGCATTAATTCCACACGAGCTTGGCATTAATTCCACACGTACACTCCATCCGCTCTTTAAACAGATGGAACTCTTCAAAATCATGTTTCAGTTTTCAACACATTTATTATCCAAGTCAATGAGACGAGTGAATACTGGATTCCAAAACTTATTAAAGAAACAAACTTACAAACAAAGATACATTGCTGGATCCCGTAATGTTCCACCAAGCCCCTGTCCTCAAAAATATTGACAGTTGTGAAGGAGACACTTCAGACGTATTGTGCAACAACATATGCCAGAAGTGGTGTATATCAAATGTGGATTCTAAAAAACCCAAAGAACTTTTAGCTTTGAAATCCCCGAACTTTTCTCAAATCAACAACATCAAAACGTATGACTTTTCAACACTTTACACGATCATTCCTCACGACAAATTGTTGACAGTATAGATAGTCGATTCTTCCAAAAATGGAAAACGGAAATTATCTCGTAATCAGTCATTCAAAACATTACTTTGTCACACTCCACTCTGAGCTTAGGCACAAATACTCTGAAATTGATATTAATTTGTACCAAAACTGTTACGGGATAAAAATACGGATTAAAAACAAAAAACTTGCCGTGTCCTTTCAACCTTACATATAGGTATATAGATGATGTGCTATCAATTAACAGTCATAATTTTCACAATTATATCCATTTGATATATCCCGAAGAACTCGATTATAAGGACACCACAGAATCTGACAGATATGCTTCATATTTGGATATTTTACTTAACATTGACTCTAATGGCAGACTGACACTACATTATATTGATAAGCGTGATGACTTTAACTTTGCAATCGTCAACTTTCCCTTTCTATGTAGTAATATACCACTATCACCTGCTTATGGTGTGTATATCTCGCAGTTGATTCGATACGCAAGAGCATGCTATGCGTATGCGGAATTTTTAAAGCGAGGCCAACTACTAACAAAAAAGTTGGAAGTTGCAGGGTTATAAACGAATCTCGTTTAAAGTCATCATTTCGCAAATTCTACGGTCGCTATAATGACCTTGTTTGCGATTACAAAAGTATCACTAAGTCATATGTTGATTGATTTGTTTCATACCCTTTGTTAGACTGTCATTTTCCTACTAGATTTGACTACGGGTAATCCCGTTTACTTTATTTCGACTACGGGCTCACGGTGGGTGTGACCGCGTCAGCAGAGGATGCTTACTCCTCCATGGCACCTATCCTACCTTCGCTTTTGTCGGAGGTCCGTGTTGCCCTACACTCGATTTTGTATATTGTTTTTTTGGATTATGATTACGTTTTACACGATGTTACCTCCTTCGCCTATTTGTATTAAAGCAATGCTGGAATCCCCCCACTGACAATATCTTTGTAGTCTTTGGTGATCAGATCTTCAAACAGTCTGTTGGAATTCCCATGGGCACGAATTGCGCTCCTTTGTTGGCTGACCTGTTGTCATTCATACCAGGCAAAATTTATTCAAAAGCTTCTGCAAGAGAAGACAAATTTCTAGCTCTGGCCTCTATTTCATTTCGATAACGTTTTATCTATTAATAATAATCATTTTCATTCATATGTCGATTCGATATATCTTAGTGAAGTAGAAATCAAAGACACCACATAATCATCCATATCTACTTCGTACTTGGATATCTTACTCAACATAGACATTAAGGGCAAATTTACAGCTCAACTTTATGACAAACAGGACGATTTAAGCTTCTCCGTCGTCATGTAGCAACATTCCATCATCACCTGCATATGATGTTTATGTCTCTCAAATTATTCGATACACAAGAGCTTGTTCTGCGTATAATCAGTTTTTGAATAGAGAAAGGCAACTGCGAACTAGTAGTTGCTGCCGTTTTTTTCGACAGTCACGTTTAAAGTAAGAATTTCGCAAATTCTATGGTCGTTATAACGATCTAGTGTGCCATTCAACCTGTCATGGGGTCAAATACTGTCTGAGGTGTTTGATAGCACTTGTAAAGCTGTTTTTTTTATATGCAGATTTCAGGTTGTTATAGCAGTATTATTCCAATGTTGTGTGGTACGAGGATTAGGGAATCTAGATATCTATTTCAAATTCTGGAAACAAATTTTTAATTTCAAAATCCTTATTCAACACATTTTGCTCGGTATGTCAATGTGTAGTCACTAAATGAATCTCGTATGTGGTACAACTGTTCTCATCTCCTCAGAATAAAATTCATAATAAAACGTGAAAGATAAATAAATCCATAGATAGCTTGTTGATATGCCGACTCTAAAATACTTAAATGTTTTAAATGGGTTATTGCTACTGTCAGAAAGAACCAGTGTATACAGACATATTGACATGAGACGTCTATGATGCATACAATACCATTCAATATATTTAACAATTTTGAGATTGAAACACCCATATGAGAAATACTAGCATTACGTAGCTCAATTTTTGTTTCTGAATAATCATTGATCTAATAAAATATCAAAACATGTCATTTATTACCATGATCAATGACGTAATAAACCAAGATTAAACCAGTGATGTAATAAACTAAAATATAAAAAAAAATAATTGGCAGAGGCAACTTTTCCAAATTCAATTTTAATAGACCAAACTATTAATCACAAAAATAAATAGATATCTTATCAAAATATATCAGAATATTGTACGAATATGACACAGCTAGAACATCACATTTTAAATTTATGGTCTCTAGGATTTAAAAATCAACAGCTTTTTCTGATTTAGAAATAGAATCGTTTCTATCGTTAGTGTAAGAAATACCGGAGATATAGAAAGAATTGAAAAAAAAATCCTTCTACAAGTTTGTTATTTTCAAGCAATGACCTTGAAATGTTACACATGTACTCCGACGTAAACCACACTATACAACCAACTAAGCGTCGGAAATGTATTCAAATGATCAAATGCTTATATTTTTATAAAACAATTTAAGAACCGTGTAATGTGATTATTTAAACATAAAACACACAATGGCGCCGTTTCGTGCAGTTTCCCGCCCACAAGATATGCAAAAAACAGGAATCAATGGATACCGCCCCAGAAATGCCCCGAGAAATCAAATTTCTAATGAATGAACTTAGAAATATCTTTGATTTGAAAGGATTTGTAATTTGTATGCAATATTTTTCCCGGAAGTTGTGGACGTAACTAAGGGACATCGTTTTCTCTCTATCACGATGGAAGCTATGCGTCGCCGTTAGTGAGGGCGATGCATCCTTGTAGTACAGCTGAACATATTAGTCACGCCTACGATGTGGCAATCCATGAGCCAACTGCTGCATCATTTGCATGAAGAAATCCTCAAAAGACAACAAGTTTAGAACATTCAGCTTATTTTACAGGTGTCAATTCCAAAAGCCAAAATTTAAATTTAATTCGTGTATATATATTTATTTTTCTATCTAATGTTAGAAATTAACATGTCTAATTATCATGGTAATTAGTACATTTGTTTTATATATTGAGAGTTGTTATATAGGTGAGAATTCCGTAAGTTGAAAGAACATGTGTTCAACTTTAATGTATAATATGTACTTATACAATAAGATATGTTCAAATCAAATCAAT
Source organism: Ostrea lurida (assembly GCA_903981925.1). Classification (NCBI taxonomy): domain Eukaryota; kingdom Metazoa; phylum Mollusca; class Bivalvia; order Ostreida; family Ostreidae; genus Ostrea; species Ostrea lurida. The sequence goes on along the minus strand of CAJDSM010013041.1, from coordinate 23,640 downwards.
GAAAAGCCAAAATGAATTTACACCCTTTAATAAAAAAATTACATTTATCACAACTACAAACTATCATCATTAACTTCTTCATTAAATGTCAGGATACACAAAATATATACATGTACTACCAACGTAATTGAGGTGCTGCATAGCATGCATTCTCGTGGTGTACAAGCATTTCATTATATGTCATGAAAAGTAATTATTGATAGCTTCTTTCCCAAGTGTACCATATGCATGATTAAAAATCTTAAGCAATCCATTTCAACACCCCCCCCCCTAATAAATAAAAATGCGTATAATTCAACCAAAAATATCGCCAACATCATATTCGAACATAACCATTTTCTATTCTTACACATACTATGAATGTGCATTGTGACATCGAATATGAAATGTTGACTTTCAATATACTTACATCTGAGGTACATATGCGGATTACTTCGTTCGACAGGGGGTGCTTACTCCTCCTGGGTGTCTTGATTTCATCCCTGGTACGTTCAGGGATTCGTGCTTGCCCAACTCTTATTTTCGTATTTTCCTAAGCAGGTATGAGATTGATTACTGTTCATTATCTTTACCGTTTCATGCTGTATAATTTACCATCACGCATTTGACCCAAAAGCGATAAACTGACCAATACATTAGAACACTAAGCACCTTTTCCCATATTGGTGAAATGAATAGATGAAGATTACGAACAGCGATCAATCACATAAATCCTATACGGATTACAAATTAAGAGATAGGCAATCACAGATCCTTAAATATACCAGAGGTCGAATCAAGCGCCTAGGAGGAGCAAGCACCCCTGTAGACTGGTCACATCCACCGTAAGCCCTATATCTTGACGAGGCAAAAAAGTAATTAGTGTAAAATGAACGACCTAACAATTGATATGAAACACGTCAGACAGCATTTGACCGCATTGGCAAGCTAGATCGTTTTAACAAACATAGAAATTTGCGAAATGCTGACTTTTAGACGAAACTCTTGAAACCTCTATAATATCGACTTGCTTGTAAGTAGCCTGCCTTGATTTAAAAAGCGATCATACGCAGAACAAGCTCTTGTGTATCGAATCAGTTGAGATACATAAAAGTAGATTTAATTCACTGTTGCCCTACGTCAATACACAATTAAGATTACACCAAATTCGTGTAAAACTCTACTCTGGTCCTTTGCAAATTTTAAACTCTAGGTTATTTGAGGAAAAGAAAGCAAGCTCATACTCGGATTTTTCAAGAACAGAATGCAGACTGAATTCTGCGATTGTTGCAAATCGTAGGATATTTAAACCGCAGCGGGTAACAGAGGACTTTCTTCCGAATCACGCCGTCAGTGCCATAAACGTCAAGTTCTCACAAAGGAGTAGATGCCGTCAAGATAAGCAAGATTCTTGGTTATAACAAATTCAAACTTGTATTCCATATTTCAAATTGAAGTCTACACTCGATATTTCTTGCAAATATAATTCTTCTATTGCATCTAAACTTTTAATTTATAGACAAACTTTACAGTCCTTAGCTTACAAAAGCTGAGCTCATTTTCTTAGCTGATTTTTTTTTCACGTTATAACCCGAAAGTTTCGCGAATAAGTGAGTAACTTTCGCATTATAACGCAAAAATTACGCATTCTTGCACGAAACGTTTATGTTACATGTATAAAGCGCAGATTTTGCCTATAAACACGAAACGTTGGAATAAACTCCATTTTATCGATTAAATACGCTCACCATTAAAAAAGTAGAATGGAAATGATTTGTTAATTATGATGAAAAAGAATAACGACAGACTTGTCCAGCTTTACTTTGTATCTGTGCATATCTCTTGATAAAAGTTTACTGCTCATCTCATTGACCTTTGGAACATGGACAACATTTCTGGAAGGTTTGACAATCCTCTGATGAATGCCCTTGCTTCTATCTTGTTCACAGGGTTCCGGGCACACACATACACAGCCGCACGGCAGCGATGCTATATCACGTCGGCAACTGATTGCAAGAGGATGATAAATTTCTTGAGGTTCTAGCTGACAACGCTTGTAACAACACTGTCGTCGTTTATAAGGCTCATTATTCGCCTGATCAAAATACTTGTATAGGGTTCATGGTGGGTGTGATCTTCAACAGAGCATGCTTACTCCTTTTAGGCACCTTACCTCACCAATGATGTTTCCAAGGGCCTGACCCTTTGGGAAACCGAGTTAGAATAGGTCCTCGGTACCCCTTGCTTGTCGTAAGAGGCGACTAAATGGGGCGGTCCTTCGGATGAGACCGCAAAAATCACAGCAGGTGTGGCATCACTAAAGTTTGGTGACGTCCATATGTGTTATACATAATAAAATATGATTAAATCAAATATTAGTGAAAAATGTTCAAGCGGGACGTAAAACAATATACAATCCAGGGGCCCGTGTTTGCCCATCTTTCATTTTTCTATTAACCCCTTTTAGGATTTATAAAAACCTGCAGATAGCAAACAGCGATCAATCTCGTAAATATTATATCAAAATTCATACACAATAGAGAATAGGCAAATACGGTTCTCTGGGAACACCAGAGGTAGGATCATGTTTCCAAGGGGAGTAAGCATCCCCTGTTGGCCTGACACATCGACCATGTATACCTGTACCTTGATCAGGTACGCGGAGTAATCCTACTTAAAAATGACAAAACAATTGATCACTGTTCGTTTTTAGCGGTTTTTTTTCCATATATATATATATATATATAACACTACATTATAATTATATATATATAATATATATATATATATATATAGTATAATATATATATATATATATATATATATATATATATATATATATATATATACACACACACACAATTAGTGACCCATGCATCAGCTGAGAATATTTTCCTAGAATTGTCTAGGCTTTGTATCTAATTATATTGCTAATATATGTCAAGGCGGCGGGCACTGACCGTGCGTTATGCACATTTGTATGCACATCATGTTGTGTTAGTAGTTTATTAGCATATTAGTTTTTGCAATCGCATTATATCTTTCCTTTTCCTGACCTTTCGTTGGCACACTTTACACCAGCATCTGTAGACACTCGTGTGACGAACCGGATGACACAACAGAAACTGGGCATATCAGTAGAATAGTCTTGCTTACGATGTAGTTAATTTGTCGTTTTTAGTGTGAAGTATTTTATAGTGTTTTTATAGTGTGTAGCGTTTTTATAATGTGTAGTGTTTTATAGTGTACAGTGTGTAGTGTACAGTGTGATTTGATCTGTTTGGGAGTGTGATTGCTCTCTCTCTCTCTCTCTCTCTCCTCTCGCTTTCTCTCTCTCTCTCTCTCTCTCATCTCTCTCTCTTCCTCTCTCTCTCTCTCTCTCTCTCTATATAAAAAACCATGATGCCGTTTAATAAAGATGTAGCGTTTTCACTTTCAATCTTCAGAAGCTTTACATTTAAATGTTTTCCTTAATATCTTCGTGTTCTTGTTATTTTGATTTAACCGATCATTGTGAAAAGTAATTGTAAGTCTACATTCAATCACATCCTTCCATCAAGAGGTCAATTAATTAATGAACAGGATACAATTTCTCTGTTTAGAACACCTTAATTAATTGCTTTTCATTTATCCTAGTAAAGAAAGAAAACATTGATATTTCCCGTTAATTGTCGTCCAGCGGACATATTCCACAGTCAGTTATGGAGCACAGATGTCAGTTACATGTAAGTTACTATTTGTTATTTGAGCTCTTTTCTTCTCTCGTGCTTCTCTTACATGTATTTTCGCAACATAGATCTGTTTTGGTCTTTTTTTCTTTCAATATTACAATAACAGCATTCAAATGTCAGTACCCAGAGTATTGTTTTATTGCAATATATTTGAGTAATTAGTGATTGCGCGGGGTAACGCGCTTACTTAACAATTGCATGATTCGTTATTGGCATCATTGTATAAAAAGAACAAAACAATAAACGAGAACTACAGGGGGTCGTATAACTTTGTACTTTAAAAATATACATGTAAGTTGTCCGTGTTTGTCCAACTCTTATTTTGTATTCTGTTTGGGACTTACCAGGTACATGTATAAGATTGATCATTGTTAGTGATATTCACCTTTACAATGTACTTGAGTAGGATATAAGTTGAAACTGTAAATAGTAGATTTTACAATTTTGCTTATATTTAGAGATATAGAAAATGGTAATTGCTGTCATTTTAATGTTGATATAATTAGATTAATGGTGGTTTTGGGGACGTTTTATTGATATGAGCTTCATCCTTCAGACATTGTTTCCATAGAAATAAAATACTAACCAGTAACTATACCTGCCATACTCTTTTATACATTCGTGTCAAAATAACATGTTCAGAAAATCAGTTCTCAAGAAATATTGAAAAAGAATCCCTGGATTTTCCGCTAATTTAACGTTCTCCTGAAGTAAATCTGATTAGAGTTTGCACTATAATTGGTTTGCTTCAAGGACAAAATTTAATTCCATAATGTTTGCTGATGAAAAAAGATTCTTTCGTTGCTCTTCTAGGATAAGTTTAGAATCCCAGTAAATGCAAAGACAGGACATTTAATTACAGCCATAATAGATTTCTTGCTCAGGAACTTTATTTTATGTCTTTTGTAATCCACGGGATATAAAAAAGTCTCATGTTCGTAAATTAAGGTATCGCTCCTAAAAGGACACAGTCTTGGAGGAAAAGTTAATTTGGTGATTTTCCTGGACATCTGCATACAGAAATCCGATTTGAGAGTGTCCACAGGGATCCCCCGAAAGCCCAAATTCCCTGAGGTTAAGGGGTCCCTTTTACGATCTGACAAATGACAACATTGACTGAAGCCTCTAAAATCAATTGCATGCGACATCAATGTCCTCTAGTTCAGAGTATCTCGGGTGACTCCAAGCTTAAATGAAACAGTTACAATTAATTTAGATAGGGAAACGTTGAGGAAACTGATAATTCTAGGAACTGTTATCCAACAAAAGTTTTGTTAATTGTTTAATGTGCAATGTGTTAATGAACATATCATTAACTTTCCTTTTCTATTATTTGTTGAATATGAGCAACTGGAACGATGAGGTGAATGTAAAACGATAATCTTACACATCTTATGTTAACTAATGCAGGTAATTAACCCTCTGTTGAGAATTCATTTACGGTGCTAATTCGTCTGCACAATCAAACTTCTTGTCACGACTATGAAATGTGCACTTGACAATTTAGATATTTGTGGATATTAGTTATTTGAAGGAGATTCGTAAACACACTGACAGGACCCTAATTGATTTTAATCTAGACGTACGTGTTCTTTAGCTGTTTGGCAGTGGTCGTTCTATTCTTGAGATTTCACTCAGCATACACATTCGAATACGATCGACGGGTCGGGCTATTTACCCGCCACTTGTCTGGTGTTTGTTTTCTTGTTTAATCAGTCACCCATTCTTAAAGTTGTCACCTGCGCAGATCACTTGGTGGAATTGAAATCGTAGAAACAGCCACCTAGACTGCAAAGCACAAATCTATTTAAAACCTCCTCTACGAATTTGAGGATAGTAGCTTTTATTTGCACTGTGTGATAACTATTATCAAATTAACTTAACACTCGATGTCACCACAGAAATACGAAATTAAAAGTCAAACAAATGAAACTTTTTTTCAGAAGAAAACGCACTAGTAGTAGTAATCTTCATTTTGACACGTAAACATGGAGAAAACGTGTTGTGTATGTCACACAGCGACCCTGCAGCAAATTCTATCATATCAATATAATTACCTTTGTATATTTACATCATATCAGGTAACTTGATTAAACAATTTCAGTCTCTGACACCTACATCGCAATTGAATATTGAAAGTCCCTCCTTCGAATACCATCGTTGTCATTTTATCAAACAGCTATTATCACAAAATTAGAGAGCTTTGTAAAACCTGATATATTTATCAGTAAAAAATGCGATTCAAATTAATAATGATCAAAATAAAATTGGATATTTTTAATACAAACTTGATGACATCAATCCCCTAAACGTATAATCTTATTTCAGCAACTATGTGATTTTTTTTTACGGTGAACGAAACCTAAGAGATTTCGCCGATAGATCAATGATTTACCGAACGAAAAATAATTCAAAAAGACTTTAAAATCAATTAAACACTTGTTTATCTCTAAAACCACATCAGGGTATCTATTGTGATCGAAATAAACCAAAGTGTTGAAGAGATAAGAAGATTTGTTAATGAAATCTTTTCCTCGTGTAAGGTATTAATTAATGGAAAGAGATATCCTTAAGGTTTTCCAGCAAACCCTATTACTCTTTGTTAAGTACCCTCTTACAGAATTCAATTTTCAGCTCTTGACTAATCTTACAAGAAAGGAAATCTTCAATTAACCCGTACGCAAATAGCTAATTGATTTTCCCCCTCTTAGCATTCTTAAGGTGATTATTAGCCTTTCCATATAAAAACAACAACTGTCAAGGTTTCAGTGTTATCAAATGTTCCGAAGAACGCGAAACTCTTTCATTCTTTTTAAAATAAACACTTTAAACGATTTACCTGAACCTTCTCATATTAAATATATTTTCGCATCTATTCACAACATAAGGAAGTCTCCGATTTGGGAGTTAACGTTAAATTGCACAGTTTACATACTACAGTGGGGGGTGCAGCTGGCTACCACATTGGTTTTGCTAAAATGGATCTAATTAAATTTCTTATCGCTGAAACTATTAAATGAAGCAAATATTCCTTAATAGTATTGGAATTATTATAAAAACATTAGAACTTTTAAGCATCATCAAATAATCTACAATCTAAATCGATTCCTCATTTTTTAAATCGAGTTTTCAAATATTGAATCTAAAATTGAACTTTAAAATTGGCATCAAACAAACTAAGCGGCGAAATTAATCGGCGCGAGAGATCACTTAATAATTATGTAGAATTGACAAATTTCTCAACACCTTTTTCACCAAAATATTAATGTTATTAGTTGCTGTTCATTGGAGCGTGAAGCAGCGGTGCCACGGGTGATTGAGTGCAGCTGTCAAATGTGATATTGTCATCAAAACTGGCGTATTTTGCTCAACAACCAATCCACGAGGCAATATTTACTGTTGATATAAAATATTGACATCTCATTAAATTAGATGCAGGAAAAGTCGTTATTCACAAAAAAAATTGGAATTCTTATTTCCTGTTTTGTGATCTAATGGATATATACTGTGAATGTTTAAACAAACATATCTTAGGATTACAATACATAAAAACGATAACATCATCCTGGAGATGTGTTAATCGGTATGTCGCTCTAATATTAATGCCAAAAAAAAAAAAAAAAATTTAATAGTAAAAAATAATGGAGCTATTTTTGTTAATACCTCCCTTCCAAACCTGATGATCACTTTAAAAACAAAATTGCATAATTAGTTTTTCATAGGCGTTTTGATTTGATCACGTTTTAATCAACGCTACTGAGATTACGGACACTTAGTATGGAAAAAAGATTCTCCAAGTTTTATTTACATGTAGGAGTCAAAGATGGGTAGTTATTGAAACCGAAGTGCCTTGATTCTTCACCAACACCATCAATAAAAAATAAAACGTGTTGAAATGTGATGTGAACTAAGCAACACACAGATCTAGAAAGTGTGCGTGTTAGAAGTATAATAGGTGAAGCTATAAGTAACATTTGCAAACGATCACAAACGAGTTCAGCTTATTTCTCCACAAACCATTGCATCAGTGTCATAATGACGCTTAAATAATACCTCACTGCGTGATATTCCTCCAACCTTGAACGGACATGTCATGTCCACCCGTTTAGCGCACTAAAAATCGCGAGAGTCTGGACTCCCAGGATGCTATATTATAAATCAAGTCAACCAAACATGCGATTAAATTATTTTGCTTTGCTAGAGTTCGTGATAAAAGCTGATTTATAACTGCAAATTACAAATTAACCGGGTAGAACCAAATTGAATTAATACTTGCAATGATAAAAGAATTTGCAGAGAGAGGGCTGGAAGAAAGATGAGGGATACCTTCATCATTGCGGGGACAATGGGCACCAGTTTACGCAGATTGACCCTCCGCTGTGTCCCATCAAGGTAATGATTACTCCATGCAAACTGCAGATCAACCAAAATAAATTAAGAAATGTGATATGCAACTTGTTACTTTTCTTCGTAGATGGACAACCCTTTCAAGTTTGACATTGGTGATTAAATATCCTGTTGTTTGCTTTTGATGTAATGGCGGCCATGTTGGGGAGCTAATGAACGGTTGTTCGGAGAATGACGGCTTCATTCCCGTGTCCAAAACAGTCGAAATGGATACAGGCTGTTCTGTCCCTTGTTAACTGTTTGGTCAAAGAGAACCGACAAGAAATCCACGCTAGGTAAACCCAACGTTATAATTTTGTCGTGTATCGTATTAACGTTTAACAATTGCCATCAACTCGTTATTCCGCGCTCATGTGAGGTCTGCCATCGGACGAGAGTAGACCCTATGATCTTCTCCGTCTGCACTCGTTTTGGGTATCGCGATCACATTTCCTTTAACTCTTTTTGCCGTGTCATTAAACCCTTTATCATTTCAGAATTTGAAATAATTATAATTAATAAAATATCATTTCATTATAACCATCCAAACTCCATATTCAATCAATACGATTAAGCGCTTTAGTGAAAACCCAAAGTATCAATTTCGTCAACAGTAGAAGTCGCTGTGTAAAATCATTAATAAAAATTCAAAGATTAAAAAGTCATTTTTTACATTCCCTGTTGCTGCATAGCAAGGGGCGTTCTATTAATCAATTGTCATCAATTCATTTAGATTTGATATCTATTAGTGTTATCAAGATGTATATTTCAAGCAGATTCCAAATACACCATTTAGAGTCTATAATGATTTCGACTTCAGCAAAATTTGACTTTGATAACCCTCTTTCCTTTACAATAACAACTTGTAATTGTTGAAGTGCACTTCGAAAAATTATCACAACAAAGGGAATATTACAAGATATTAAATATTATCGCCTTAATTAAGGAACTATCAGTTTATAAGTGCATTTTTTATTCGTACTACAAATTGATTTAGATCCCGAGATAGGACGTCTTAATATCAATATCCATAATGTCAGATGATGGCAAGCGCGTGCTGTCTAGTCAATAGGACGACATAAACAAATAGTTTGTGGACACTTTATTTTCTAGGCATGACTTGATTTCGTTCTTTGTTGTCGGTTTACTATATCGCAATTACTTCGGATCAATCTCTTGTTATACGTTATCTACCATAGCGGCATGGATCCGCATCTTCTCGGGCAATGTCTAGCATCGCGATTACTGGAAAAGAACGCAATGACGCGTGCCAAGATGGCCATATTAATGGTAGACTATTTCCTCTTTGATAAATTGACTTATCCCAAAATTGATCTCATTTGATTCGCTGACATCGATTTTAATTTTCCGACACTAAAATTGAAACTAGATAACATGTTCCCGGTCGTGGTATAAACACCCTAAACGGGTTTCGCTGCGATGCTCAAAAAGACCAAGCATTTGAAGAAACAATGAAGGGTTATACATTTTTGTTATCATTATTTCCTTATTATTACTTTTTTCAAGCAGCCAAGTTAATAGGATATCCTAAATTTTAATTTCTTCGGCTATTAGTTACATATATAATCAGTTAAAATGTCCTTTCATTTGTGAAGATTTAATTTGATTAATTCCATTAAAGAATTACAGATAAAAATCTCACCATTAATATGTATGGTCCAAAATTTTTTTTGAAATAAATAATTTTCTTTTAGGAAAGGAATTTGATTTAAAGGTTTAAAATAGAAAATCACTGAACAGTTTTAATTCAAAATAAGTTGCATGATTATCACTTTCTCTTAGATGAGAGTGTGCAAGTTTTAAAATTATGTCCTCTAAACCATGAGTCTGGCTTAGTCAGTCTCTGTATTGTTTCCTTGTGCCATGGCGGGATCCAAATGACCAGCTTCTACCACGACTGACCAGTAAGAGTGAATTGTCCATACCCTACGTGTATTTTGTTGATCACTTTTGAAATATGTGATACATTCAAATAAATCAAAGGCAAATCAATATCAAAAATACACGTGAATGCATTGAAATTAATTTTTAAAAAAACCAAACCATGAATTCAAATTTCAATATTATGAATTTATTTCAATTTGCATCAATGACTAAAGATTGACAGCAGAAATTCTTGCCTTGTGACACGTTTTGGTGTTACTTAGTAACGATGGAGCAGAACACACACGACTGAACGTGAAAAAATACATTTCTTTACTGTTTCGCCACCGGGGGTAAGTCGGTGCATACGTCCAAGGAATTCTACTATTTAAAGTTCCTGTGTTTACAAGGCATTCAATTCCGACTACTTACAATGTTAATTAAGGTGATGAAGAATGTTATCTCACAACAAAGGTGTTGGAGACTTTGGTAAGCTTGTGGCTGAAAGGTCAAGAAGACGAGATAATGGCTAGGAGCTGGATATCTAATTACAAAAATGACTTCTTCTCAGCCAAAAAATCGTCGTCTTGTACTCTGTGTTCCTTAGGCTCCAATGGCTGCTGAGAAAAGGTTTCTTTTTCCTTGTGAAACAAGACTTAAGGATCATTTATATGCAGTGTTGCCCAGATAGCCTCTTCATACATCAAAGTTGTTAGAGTGTTTTGTAATGAACCATCCAAGTTGTCTTTAGTTGTTCTTAATTAAATTCAGCATTGGTGGTCTTTGGTAAAGGCTCTACTACGAAAGTCTTTAACTGCTTTATATCAAAGTTTGAATTTTATTCGTATTTTTTTCTAACGAGATAATACCCACAAATTGCCATACGAAACTTGTCTTGTCTGCAACGTACCCATAAAAATGGACAGTTTACGTACAATAAGCATATTTCAAAAGAAATGTAGTATATCGTATATTCCTTTACGTTGTTGCTTTTTGTTATCTACAAAAACTCCATTCACCTGCCATTTGAAGTTGTTTTTTTCTTTCTTCTCTTAGAAGGCGTGTATACAATTTCAATTAAACTCTGAATATACAGAATTTGCCGAGCATACATAACAGATTACAGAAAATAATTAGTCACTATCGTTGGAAATCTATCTTCCATGGGCTTTGTTTTTGAGTAATTTACTTTTAAACGAGTAGATTTAATTAGCCACAAATTACCACTTTGCACCAAACCTCCACTGTTCTTAAACGTAACATGCTACCAATCTTTACTGCAAATTAACTTCAATAATAGGTTTTGGTGCATAATTCAGCTTAGTGTTGAAACGACATACGGGCAAAAACAAAAAGAAAGGGACTTTTCATGCCTTCTCTATATCACTTTGGACAAGAAACTTCTATCATCAGATATATCGAATGTCGCATATCAGTGTCTTTTTTTCTCTCTCTCTGGAACCTATTAGTTATACAGAACTCTATGGTGAATCTGGAATATGCTATTTCTATAAGCCACTAGCCAAGCGTTATAATATTTTTCCTTTAGCTCATTACCGCTGATAAATGAATAAACGCTTATAAACTATTTACGATCTTCAAAATTTTAAACCGAATTATAATTAAATAATCATAATACATTCATTATATAGATTATGTCGTTCGATTGTGTAATAATAAAAACATTTACTCCTACCCCCCGTGCACTTGTACAGGAAATGTTTTATGTTCTCCACATAAAAGAGAACATCATATTTGCAAGAATTAAAAAAGAATACATTTGAAAAGAGGTAGCATATTTCTTGAGGGTACAACACACCATAATTAAATTTAAAAAGTGCAGTAATCAAATGTTTCAAACGTATCGAATCAAGCTATTTAATTAGTTTCAGGAAAGCAATTTTACACATCATTACATGGTTTAATATGCAATGTTTCATTTAGCCTTTTCATCCTCGATTTTCTACCACAGGCAAAAGACAACTTTTATAATATTTTTTTTTTCAAATACTATTGAAAACAATGCCCAAACTGGTACAAAAATGTATACAAATGCAAGAATTTTATCAACATTGTGTCATTCTTCCATGTGTACTCAACTGTTTTCCCTGCTACATCAGTCCAAGAGAATCAAATAAGTTATAAATAGACGGAAAAGGTCAGTACCTTTAAATCAAACAACAAAAATATCCCCATAGTAGTAGACCAAGTATAATGTTATATATATTGTGTTCTAACACAAGGCATACATGCAGGCCACTTTATATAGAATTCAAAGAACATTTAAAAATTCTATTACGACTTGTGGAAATGCCCTTGTTTACCATGACATAAATGTGATGCAAATGCGGAATTATATGCGGATAAATATCACTATCTTTCCAGAAGAATACATAACAACTGATCTTAAAACTGAAATAAGGTAACATTATAATCGGGCTCGGGATCTCCGTAATCCAAAGAAATGAGCAGAAGGCAAAGTTCTGGTATCTCTGCCATCTTTAGGAGGAACATTAATTGGCTCATTTGCATACACTAATACTCAGTACAATCGAATTCTGCACATGGTTTGTTTAACCATGTAATTGAACTGATATTCACTAAGAAAGAGACGCGACATCACTGTCCATACTAATTAAATTTGAATTAATCAACAGCACGTAGGAGCTGGATAGCTTCTCCTGATTTAATGGTATTCCACGGTTGATGGAAGGATCCCTCATGGAAATGACATACGTAATACACATGTAAATTGGGCTGCAACTGTTCTAATAAAAATGCATATTATTTTGCTATCGGATTTTCTTTAGCATTTTTCTAATAAATAGGTCATAAATAGTGACATTTGGAATCGGTCGAACTAAATAACATCGTTTAAAAACATTTTATTTGATTTAGGTCGAAAGTATTCCTTTTATTGCAAAGGAATTGTTTGCATATAAATTGAGAGATTATGAGGCTGTTTTGACAAATAAAATCCCAGCTGTCGTGCTCATTGGATTATGAATATCAACAGATAAATCTTTTGTGAAATTTAGATTGCAAAAATAATATTTTCACATGGGACAAAAATGGTTATGTAATAAGTGTTTTAGGTTAAGACTGAATAAAAGCCCCCCCCCCCCCCCTCTGTATTTTTTAACTGGCAAAATGAATCTTGAAATATTTAAGACAGATTTGCAACTATTATCCATGTGCAAAAGGACTACAATTACATGTACATCATGAAACCCGTATAAAGTTATATTTTCTCTCTTTATTAAAAAAGAAATGTCCGATTGATAAAAGTATTCTCCCTTTTGTCAACAGAATGCGGCACGGTATAAATCTACTTGAAATATGAGCGGTATCGAATGAAATTAAAGGCCACGCGCGAAGAAAAGCGCCCGTTGCTGGTACTGATCACATTTGAATTAATCGTAATATTCCCTTGGAAATCATTACAACGACACAATAAGGATGAGAAGAATAATGGAGTCTATTTAAGAAGCATTTGACATGCATCCGGCGAATTTATTGTTACAAATATGTACGCCTTCTGTAACATGAGAAGTGCAAATTTCATTTGTAAATAGTATTTATCTATGATGACATTCTAGCGAGATGTATAATTATTCAATAATGAGCCTTATTTGATCCTGATTCTGGAAATTTACGACTGGTCGTAAAATATTGTATTTCACACATTAATATTCCAATTCGTCATTCATACTGCAGAAAACTTAATCACATTCATCGGCGATCTGTCACTTACCAAACTTACACCGAAGTGTGAACGTTCAATGGATTTGGAGTCTTGGAGAACCACATATCTATTGTTCAATGTCTAGTTATGTACTCGTTCGCACGCAAGAAATGATTTAAAGTGTTCAGATTGAAAGCATCGGATTTCTGTGCTGACATACCTGTTTTGAACATTTTTAAACAAAAGTCAGACCGTTGGACTCATTAACGAGAAAGACACTCTAATGTCATTGCTTTCTTTCTTCGGCCTTTATTTTCGGTAACTGACCCATAGAGTGTTTAACCACTAAACGGATCTAATAATGTCGTAGTTTCTTTTCAGGTCACATTTTTTGTTAAATGAACTACGTGAATGTATTGCCAAAAATGAATTATGTTGCGCCAAAAAAGATTGAATCAAACTTTAACTAAAATAAAATTCGGGCCACACGCGATCTAAGCGATATTGCTGTTTGGGCCAAGTTCTCGGTTTTATCTAGACGTAATCAATTTCAATTAAAATTCGGTTTAGTTTCGTGAATATTTTATTCAAGATAATTTGGTAAACAATAAGAACAACAAACTCAAAGCTCTTTCATAAGAATTATTCTGAATGCTGGATTTTTTTCCAACATGGATATCGCAATACTGCAGAAAATGCACNCAACAACAAATTCAAAGCTCTTTCATTAGAATTATTCTGAATGCTGGATTTTTTTCCATCATGGATATCGCAATACTGCAGAAAATGCACTATAAATTTAGTGGAAATGAGCTGATTTTAGTGGCATAAATAATTTGACTGAGGTAAAACTGAAGGTCATATCATATGTAGTATATACTGCAGCAGTTATTTATCACATCAAGGTCAAGACCATGGGTCAATGAGTAATGCGACATACATGTACAAAGCTCGGAAGTTAGGTCATAAAAGGGTGCCATCACTGCAACTCAACTTTTCAAACAATCAAATTTTAATTATCATATTTATAAACGTACTTCATACATCCGGGTAAAAACAAATTTAAAGTGATTTCCACATAACCAGGATACTGCAATTTCATTGGTTATTCATGAAGTACAAGAATATGCGATTTATAAATGGATCAACAATACACATTTTTTTCTTCTAAAAATAGCTCTTGTAACAAGACACGATGATGTTATAAAACGTTTCATTGATAGCAAAGGGTACTTGCTAAAATTACTCCATGGTTCCATTGTTTTTATATTCTTCACAATACATTTGTCGGACGAAAGGTCAGTTCTTTTATTGAGAAGTAATATACGTCGAAAATGCATAGAAACATATCAAAAGTTCTATATTTATAAATGAATAAATTTTGCCAATAAAATCAAAAACGCTTGCTCCAGATTTACTGTTTTTAGCCATTGAGAGTATTTTTAAAAATATAAGCTTAAAATAATACAATGGGATGTAAATTGTGTTTATGTTTATCAGTGCTTGATATTGATCTTATAGAAGGAATGAGTTTAGATAATTTTTTTAATAAATAAGATAAGCCTATTAGTTTCCTCAATTCTTGAATTTAGTATTGATATCAGCCGTATTGAATTCAAGAAACGTTCAGTTTCCTATTTGCACCATTGGAGGTGCAGTGTCATAGTTGTAAATTTTGAAATTTACTGGGTGTGAGTAAGATACAAAATTTACAATATGACAGAAGTTCGTGAGATACATAATTGAATTTTACTCGCATAGTGCTTATCAATAAATTATTTTAAAATCTCTCTTTCTCGATAAACTAACTAGAAATATAAATTCGTGGACATGTTTTGTTTTGGCCAATATAAGCCAGTGGAAACCACCCATATGAAAAAAAGAAATGTGGTGGTGGGTGGGATATTGCAGCAATATATATGGCAAAAGGTATGCATGGTTATTGTGATTTCCCGGCCTTGCATGTGGTTTTCTAGTGTAATTATAAGATTTGGGACTTTTACAATATTAAAATTCACAATAGAAGTAAGCACGTTAAAGAATCCACAGTGCTATACATAGCTCGAAATTTGTGGCACTTCATCTACAATGGTGACGTTCATAATGAGTGGTCAATTCTCGAATGTCCCAGATTAACAATTTATTATAACCGGGTATGTCCAATAAACGGAAAGTCTCTGGAAAGAGCATAAAACAACTTTCATTGAATTACAGGACGAATATTGTTAGATTGCAAATAAACAAATGTCATTTCCATGCGAAGTGCTTAAACCCCTAAGAGAGAAAATGTGACAAGAAATAGGATGATCGGAATAAGAGATAATTAGCCAAAGACCTCACCAACATTTGCAACCCATTCATGTGAAAGAAAGATATCAGATTTTAATTACAAGCTGATCCTCCCAGATGCGCCTTTTTAGCAGTCTGTCCGTCATGTGACTATCATGTGACGGCATCTCGTTCTGAGAGCCTTGTGCGAAAGACAAGAAAGACTTGTCTATTAATTATTGCTAATTTGGCAGACGTGAGATTTGTTAAGTCTCTGAAATATTCATAAAGATTACGTGGTATCTCCTACATCAGGAAAGATTAAATTTGGGAAATTAGCAATGAATAAGAAAACATCTGATGGCACTGACGATGACAGAAAGTCTATCTTCTTAAGCGAATCTGCAAACAAAGGTCAGTATCTGGCAATCAAGGTGAAAATCGGCGAAGAAACTCGTGCTTGTGCAATTGACCATAGAATATTTCCATTATAAGTTGAATAGTAAAATGGTGTAGTGAGGGAAATATCTGTCCTGGTATTACAAATCGTTGTATAAGGTAATTTGTTTCACTCTAATGAGTTCTATATATTTATCGTAGTTCACATTAGTATTCTTTTACTTCGAACACTCTTTACTTGCTTTTGTCTGCAAATAAAGATACATTGTAAGTGTATGTATAGAAAATTAAACTGTAATGATAAGTTTAAGCAATTGATCAGAATGTTTTCAGAGCTAGCTTTATGTTCTAAAGTAATTTACTTTGTTTCCTAAAAAAACCCAAACCCAACAACAACCCGGAACTATTTAAAGACATTTCTCCGATGCAAACTTGAAACACTATTTTTGTTTAATGTTTAATTTCAATTATTTTGTTCACCAGCACTACATGTATATGCTGTTTTTACCATTCACATTAATATCACCATTAATTGCGCAAGCGCGAGGTGAGTCTAGTTGGCTGTAAAGAACATTTTTAAGATATAAAGCAATATCAGGTAATATCCCAACTCAGTGACAGAACCCTCACACAAAGACAGAACCCGCACCCAAAGGCAGAACCCTAACCCTGGGACCAGAACCCTCACCCAGGGGACACGAGATTGAAAATGTTTGTAGCAGATTCCAGTCTCATTAAAACACTTTTTGTGCTACATGTGGATGATGCAGAATTTTCATGTGACATATGAACAGTAAATGTCTGACTCCGGGGTAATGAATTTCACTATTTCGTACTCATAGACTTCACTGCATTGTCTAAGTCTACCCCTGTGAACCCAAGGAAGC
>CAJDSM010013040.1:14641-28864 GCA_903981925.1 Ostrea lurida | reverse complement strand
TAAACAAGAAGTGTTTGTGAAACACTGATGCCCCGGATTCCACATGCCAGTGAAAGGGCTCCCAGCATTGCACAAGGAGGATTATGCATGTGAAATATGAAAAATCTATCTCTTACCATTCACAAGTTATGCCAATGTTTAAGTTTTGAAAAGTAGGTCAAACGTTCAAATCAAGCTAAAAGGTCAAACATTTGGTACCCAGTCGAAAGGGCTTGTCATAAGGATCACACATGTGAAATAAAAAGTCCCATCACTTGCCATCAAAATTGTGCCAATGTTGAATTTTTGCGAGAACAACAGACAGACCAGAAAACTATATGCCCCCGATCGGAAGATTCTGGGGGCATAATATATAAGAGTAGGTATATGGGAGATAACTCTCTCTAAAAATTATTTTAGGGCATAGTGGTAGGAGTCAAAGGAGTCAATGAATATTGAAAAATGTTTGGATGCAAGATATATATTTCATGAACAGGGTTTTTGCTTTAAAAATCCATGAATTCCTACCATTAAGAGAGAAGAAAATACTAGAATCCTGTGGTGTAATACTGTTGTGGTTCTAACCTTGGGTAAGTAGTTGGGTGTATACTGTTGTGTGACTAACTCTGGGTAAGTAGTGGGGGTGGACTAGCGCTAAACAGTACCGCCACTTGGTGAATCAACTAGAAGCTTGGGTAAGTAGTTGGGTGTGATACTGTTGTGGTACTAATTGGTAAGTAGTTGGGTGTAAATGGTTGTGTCTAACGTGGGTAGTAGTTGGGTGTATCTGTTGTGGTAGCTAAACCTTGGTAAGTAGTTGGGTGGCTTGTTTGTGGTCTAACCTTGGGTAAGTAGTTGGTTGTATACTGTTGTGGTACTAACCTTGGGTAGTAGTGGGTGTATACTGTTGTGGTACTATAACCTTGTGTAAGAATGTAGTTGGGTGGGACTAGTGCGTAAACAGTACACGCCACTTGGTGGATACTGTCCACGGCTTGCAGTCACAGCTCATCACTGGAAACTCTACAAGAACGGGAATAAGAGAGAATGTTCACCCGGGACAGAATCTGTCACATTTAACATTTCAAAGAACATCACTAGATGATGTAGCATGCTAAGAGATGGTTAGAGTACTTAAACATTAGTTCTTAACTGGTGTAGTTGTACACAACAGGGTGAGATTATATTGGGTGTGTAAGTTGTAACTGGTTACATGAGAGAGACCTGGTCTACTTTACTCCTCCTCCGTACAATCTGGCGCTGCTCAGCGTGATGATAATCCTCTCATCTTTAAAAGACCGAAATAGAAATACTGATCCTGTAACAAAGAATTACAAAATTCTGTCTCAAAAAATATCCACATTCTGTAATAGATAAAATAAGACTGCAGTATTCTGTATTAGAATATAAAATTACATCAGGTTTTGAAGAATAAACGCACAGCTGGACAGTGTATGATCGGTTACCAAAAGTAGTTGGTGGCTCAAGTTCCATAAAGAGTAACAAAAATTCACATGTGTAGAAAACGGCATAAAAAATGGTGTTGTTTCCTATCATTAATAGAACTAAGGAACCCAGTGTTAATTCTATTGTCTGTACCCTCATCGACTTCTCATGCTGGTTTCTCTGAGGTCATCTGACAATCTGTCTGTCACAAGTCGATTTCAGGAGCAGACCGAAAATCAAACAAGCATCCGTTCACTAGTGAGTATTGTGCCATTAAAACGCATTGGTGATCTGGACAATATTTTGTACTTTTGAATGAGTCAAACATAATTTAGCCAGAAACATGAAAAAAGAAAGCATTTATAAGAAAATTGTTATACCCCTACTAACAGTTCTACGACATTCCTTACAAAAAAAAGTCCAACATCATGGACTGTTGGACGGTCGGGCCGGTGGAAGTGTTAAAATCGACTGCTGCCCGATGACGTCATATGGCGCTAAATTGAGTTATCTTTTAATTCTCATTTGGCAAACCTCAGCTGATTCTGGTAACCGCCAGTTAGATGTAATCAGCTGAGGGTGTGCCAAGTGATTTATTCGTTGTGCGTTGTGAAAACAGAAAATGAGCGGTGGTTGTTTTGCTGTGGCAAATGATGAAATCCAAAGCGATGCTTGAAAGCAGGGAGCAGCAAAAACAATGAAGAAATGTTGTAAAACAATCTAAAAATATTCTTGTGAATATCTGGACTTTGGATTATATACTGTCTTGTCGGGATAATATCTTACGAAGATTGATAGATATAGGCCTATGGAGGAAATTCTACTGTTTAGTAGGGATATAACAAAAACAGGCCCCAGGACCATAAACTGAGAATATACTTAAGTCTAAATTTCAAATCCAGCTAACTTGAGAATCAATTTTCATAAACAAATGAAATTTTTAATATATGTTTGCATTGATTTCTTTTTGAAATCCTGCAATGGTTTTAAACATCTGTGTTTCTAAATCTTAGAATTAAGTTATCAAAATGTTGACTTAGTCTATTCTCAGTTATAGGTCTTGGGGCCAGTTGTTGACACGGAGTGTTGGGAAACAGTCGACCCTGTTGGACTGGAGTGCAAGCTGTGCCCGCGGCGCTGCACTCCGATCAACAGGTCGACTGTTGTTCCGCTCTACCCAGTCAACAACTGTATACTAATTCTGTTATTTGTCTGTTGGTGTGAGACTGATTTTGATCGTACCTTCTCTATAAATGAATTTATGGGTCCACGGCTAGTACTGTGGGCGATGATGTCATCAGTGTTATGGCGACGACCTGAAACGGTCATCAGGCCTTCCTTACTCCACACACACACCAATCTCCCTGTCAACAAAAAATTTATAAACACTATCCTCCTGTCAAAAATAAATTATAAATTAGTGTACAAATCACCAGTTCAGAGTAAAAAAATAAATACACACCACAGAAATTGAACCCTGGCTATTTTTCACCAAGTACTCTCTAAGCACATCACCGGCCAGGAATCAAGCAATCCCGTTCGTACGTATTTTTTATCTCCAATAACACTTCCATCCGGGTGTTGCGGTTGAACCTGTAATGATGTAGTATCTAAATATCAGCTTGCTGTATGTATGAAGCATTTTCATTATAATAATAATAAATGCTAGATTCCATAAAGTCAATTTATCAAGTTATTTACATTACATTCAATAACAAGTATTTTATGATTGTATAATACCGTATAAGTAGAAATTTTAGCGAGATGCAAATTTAGCGTTTTCTCCATAGGATGGTATTTTTTTTAGCGGTAAATAATTTTAGCGATTTTTTAATCTATTACTTCAAAAGCTCTTCCAATGATATGGAATGATTGTTAGCGATATCTAAGTTTAGCGATCTAATAACGCCAAAATTAAATCCTCGTAAAATTTCTGCTTTAATACGGTATATGCCCCAAATCTTTTCGTTTCCTATTTTGATTTTTTAATGTTTTCCCTGGAGGGTGGAGGTAATTGTGTTACCTGGAGGTGGTGGAGGTAATTCCCTGTAATCCCAGTAGCTGACCCCCGTGTAGCCAGAAACAGACAGAGTTCCAACCTCGTCCGTCTGACACAGAATCGGACGGCCTCCGTCTTCACCACTATCATAACCGCTAAAACAAAACACAAGACACATTACAAACACATACATTATCACAGAATTCATCAACATGGAAATGATCAAACATACATGTGTTTGATTAGATTAGAAGCATGGTTATAGCAAACCATCAGGTCAGCGAAAAACAGTTCCTTTAATATAACCGAACCATTATACAATAAAAACATGGTTATAACAATTTCCAGGGCCCGCAAAAACAGTGCATTATAAGCTCAAAATTTGCCACAGGCTGAAATTGACAAGGGCCATTTTCTGCATAAAACAAACTTGATTTTTTTTTTTTTTTACGATATTCTACACACAAAATTTTTAGACAAGGAAATAATTGTCCTACCTCCTGGCATGCACTTGTCCACTCTTGTAACGTAAGTGAGGTCAGGCTGTTTTCTGTGTCCACTCTTACTACTCCGTGACTCAGACTCCATGGACAAAATGCCTCGACCAGTCGCACTGACACTGGATCGGCCGGCCTGAAAGAATAACAAATCACACAATTCAGAACAAAAAACAATATGCACTTGCTGAAGCAAACTTCATTTCTTGGAATCTAATAAAAAATCTACAAAGATCTAAGTCTACAGCCTTCTTTTGGACAGTTAACTTCGTATTGAGAAGTCAATGCCTCCGAGGACTAGCAACGAAGGACAAATGGCTCTGGTTTTTAATCCTTTTATTACTTTGGAATACAGTCTTCAGGATGCATCACAAGAAGTTAATGACCCTGAAATGATAAAACAGAATACGCATTAACAAAGACCCTGATGAGCAAAATAAAAATAAAAAAGAATACAAATAACAACAAATATTTATTACATGGCGAATCTATTCAAGAAACATGATTAATATTTGGTTCATTATAGATTTTGTGATAATACATGTAATCCATAGGATTAGTTCTATCCATAAACACCCCCTCTCTGTTCATAAAAACGGTCATTTATTTTTGGATATGCAGCTGCCGTAATTAGCTTGTTTACTGAATCCTGGCATTCCTTTGAACTCAAAAGTGATCTCTGAAACAGTATGCGAGAGTGTTTAACCGAGTGTTGGTTTTTCAGACACCGCTTGGCGGCATCCATTTGCCAGAAACCAAGAAAAAGTTCCTGGAAGGTTCCCTTCACCCAGCCAATGTTCTGATGTGTCCACACACTTGTGTCACAAACCTTCCCAAACCCAGGGAGCACAGACCAGGTAAAACTTTTGTAGGTCAAGGGGCCAGAAACCTGACCTTGACATTGTTTATGAATTTGAAGGTTTTTTGGTGGTTGTATTTTTTTCCCCAGATGATGGCCCTTCATCTATTTAATACTCTTTTCAATACCTATTAAAAACATTTTATTCATTTAATCTAACAGTTACTGACATTTAACAAAAAGTCACTTGATATGTGACAGAAATAATCACCCCATTTCTTCATAGACATCCAACATTCATCCAATCATTCAATCTTTCACTTTTTTGCAATTTGATATGGTTGTTGGTATTTTAGACTATTTGCTTCCAAAAGCAGTACGGAGTAAGTATTCATTTCACAGGACAACTCCAGCATTTATCAAAGCTATGGCTTCCAAGTCTTGGACATCAACTACATTTTTATATACTTATGTAGAGAGTTTGGACTCGATATTTCCCAGCATGCAATGTACTTCCTGTCTGGACTGCAGTACAAAAATCAGCCTTTTGTTATATCTACTCAATTTTCTTTGGACCAAATTCATTTCTTATAAAGTATGTTTTATATTCTAGTATTATATTTTTCTCCTTGAATTTTTTTTATGTTGAATTCTTTAGTATATAAGATGTGGACAGACTTTAGTACTTATTTTGAACTCATTCTGAATGGCTCTCTCAGGTGTCTTTCTTGGTGTAGAACGTACAGGTAATTTTCCTCTAGGATAGTGTTGAACAGGTGAAATAACAGGAAGTGGTCCTTAGCTCTTCTACTTCAAGCTGTCTGGGATTCTCCTTCAAGCATGCAAGGGAAATTTGTATTGGAATCATCAGCCATTTCTGTTAAACGATCATCCATTCCTGTGTGAACTCGCAAATATAAAAAACGCAATGCAGGCATGCAGTATTATATTCCATGATCTGATCAACGAAAGCTTCATTATTTAATTGAATAAATTTTGTATGTCAAATATCAAGTAGCTTTCAGGACATATAGCCGCACCATTAGCAGAGATCCCATAAATACTAATCAGGTGTTGAGGTATGCAGAGAATTCTAAATCGGTGTACAGCTACACAGATAATTTTGTACTAGAGAGGAAAGTGGTTGCACTTTATAACCTAGCGACAATAATGTAGCCCTCTTCATTTTTAGCTCACCTGAGCCGAAAGCTCAAGTGAGTACTTCTGATCGACCTTTTGTCCGGCGTCTGTCCTGTCTGTTCCGTCTGTCTGCTTGTTAACATTTTCACATTTTCACTCTTCTCAAGAAACGCGCTGGGCCATATTCAACCAAACTTGGTACACATCACCCTTGGGTAAAGGGCTTCAAGTTTGTTTTCAAATGAGGGACCAGCCCCCTTCAAAGGGGAGATAATCACCGGAAAAATTGCAAAATAGGGTGGTGTCATTTAAAAATCTTTCTCAAGAACCGCTGGCCAGGAAAGCTGAAATTATATGAAAGCTCTTGACTTATAGTGGAGATTCAAGTTTGTTCAAATCATGACCCCCGGGGGTACGATGGGCACAATTAGGGGATCAAAGTTTTACTATGATTATAAGGAAAATCTTTAAAAATTGCTTCTCAAGAAACCACTGGGCCAGGGAAAGCTGAAGATTTTATATGGGAATGCTTCCTGTATAGAGGAGATTCAAGTTTGCTTCAAATCATTGACACCCCGGGTACGATGGGGCCACAATAGCGGGATCCAAAATTTTACATATATGTTAATATAGGGGAAATCTTCAAAAATCTTCTCTCAAGAACCACTGCAACCAGGAAAAGCTGAGATTTAATGAAAGCTTTTCTGATATGATGGAATTTCAAGTTTGTTTCAAATCTCATGACACCCCGGGCGGTACGCATGGGCAAATAGGGGTCCAAAGTTTACACTATGATTATATAGGAAAAAATCTTTAAAAATCTTCTTCTCAAGAACCACCTGGGCCAGGAAAGCTGAGATTTATATGAGAAGCTTTCTTGATATAGAGGAATTCAAGTTGTTCAAATTCATGACCCCCGGGGGGTACGTGGGCCACAATAGGGGATCAAAGTTTTGCAATATTATATAGGAAAATAGTTTAAAAAATCTTTTCTTCAAGGAACCACTGGCAGAAAGCTGAGATTTATATGGAAGCTTTCTGATATAGAGAGATTCAAGTTTTATCAAATCATGACCCGGGTCTTACGATGGGGCCACAATTATGGGGATTTAAATGTTTTTACATATGATTTATAATGAGGGAAAATAGCTTCTTCTCAAGAACCACGTGGGCCAGGAAAGCTAGAGATTTATATGAGAATCTTCTAATATAGAGGAGATTCAAGTTTTTTCAAATCATGGACCCCCGGGAGGTAACGAGGGCCACAATAGGGGGTCAAGTTTTACATATGATTATATAGGGAAAATCTTTAAAAAAAAATCTTTCTCAAGAACCACTGGGCCAGGAAGCTGAGATTTATATGGAAGCTTTCTATATAGAGGAGATTCAAGTTTGTTCAAATCATGACCCCCGGGGTACGAGGGTCATGGTCACAATAGGGAGTCAGAATTTTACATATATGATTATATCATAGGAAAATCTTTTAAAAATCTGTTCTTTCTTCAAAAAGAATTCCATCGGGAATTCCATGGAGGTAAAAATTGTGTGATAGAAGTTATATTGGAAAGCATGTTCTCGATATAGAGAGACTTATGCGGCGCTGGTTGTTTTTTTCTTGTTAATTAACTTGTTATACATATCCAATAATATATAATCATACTCGACTCACACTCTTGGGTGCTCAGCTCTTTCTACAATTGGATGGGCCTAAATAGGCTCTAACGGTCAAAGTCTTTACATATGATATACTAGGACATCTCTAAAAATGCTTCTCTAAGAACCACTGACCAGGAAGCTGAAATTTATATGAAAGCTTCCTAGATAGGGTGGAAATTCAAGTTTATACAAATCATTACCCCAGGGGTATGTTGGGCACACTAGGAATCAAAGTTTTTACATTTGAATAATATTAAAAGTCTTCTCAAGACCAAAAACACATGTACCTTATTTAAAGCTTCCTGACTATAGAGTGCAAGTGGCCAAGGTCACTCAGGTGACGATGTGGCCCATGGGCCTCTTGTTTCTTATTCTGACGTTTTCAAAAAAAATAATGAAAGAGAGAGGGCTACATTATTGGAGCTATTCATAATCTAACTTATAAACCAGAGAGACAGATAGCAGAGCAATATTTAGTACACAAAGGAAATGTTGAATAAAATTAGCACAAAGAATATTAATACAACATCTACAGAATCAGGAAGCATATTTTGTCATGTTTGTATCAGAGATGTTGCACATGATTTTTTATTGTGATCAGTGCCTGTCTTCCAGAAATTGCATGTATTAGACCAATTTTAAACAAAATTGATATCATCTGTGGAGTTATGGGACAAAGATTATTAGTCAGAGTTCATGGTCCCTGCGCTCATGGAGATAGTGTAATCTAAAAATTATCATAAAAATTGTTAAATTCATGGCCTCTGGGTCATGAGTTCAGATCCTGAGGCACTGCTTTATATATCATACAGTACATTGATTGGTTTTTGTATGGGCTAGATATTGTAACAATGCTTTACTTACATTTCAGATGTCACGCCATCAGCCGTTCATGTTGGAAACATTGTACAGGGTGCCCGCATGGCCCAGGCCCAGGGCCGTGAACTGGGCGGTACTGAGGACGAATCAGATACTGCCCGTAAAGTAGGTCCTCAAGTATGTCTCATTTCTATCTATAAGCATGCAGTTGTAGTTGCATTTTTTCCATAGTTAATCCTTGTATCAGGTATAGTAAATTTCTAACATTTTATTTTTTAATTATTTAGTTTATCTGTATTTACCTTGTTCATGTATATAACAGATATAGTCTTTGTTTGGAAGTTTTTTTATTATTTCATTTACATTAATCACAAACAATATTTTATATTGGATTTGAAATATTTAATTTGTTAACTATAATTTGAATTTATCATTTGATGCACTTTTTGTAAATGTAGTGCACTTTGCTTGTATATGTTAAGTAGATGTAGTTAAAAATACAGAAGTTTATGGAAGTTTTTTTTCTCTCTATCAATACATCTGTTGATAGAGCTGCTGCAAACAGGAACTAGCTACCTTCCTGCTCTCTTCTTTATCATTTTGTCACATTTCTCTGCTTTTGATATACTGCAGTTGTTTGAAATAACTTCTAACTGGGACACGTTGTAACCTTGGACTGAAATTCCCAGGTCCTGCAAGACCAAGATTCAAGGTCCTAACGGGCGCAAGATTCAAGGTCCTAACAGGACCAAGATTCCAAGGGTCCTAGCAGACCAAGATTCAAGGTCCTAACAGCAAGGTCAACATTAGTATAAAATTCAGCATTGAAATAACAGTATAAGTCAAAGGAACATCAGTATAAAACTCAGATCAGATTCCATGTATTACATAGAAGGAAATTATCAGTGTCAAATTCAATAGTTAAATAATTATCTCTAAATCACCATTCTTCAGCAATTTAATTGATTCTGGGATTTCAGACAGTAAACGAGTTATTCATATTGGTAAGGTCAAAATCATGCTATATCAAAATACTGACCTCTCATTTCCCTGAGTGTTTCTAGCATGATTTCTCATGATAATAATGTCTTGCTAATGTCTGCTGTGTTCTGTTGGATGTGGGAAGCACTTGCTGATCGAGAAAAAAGTTGTAAATTAAAGAAAGAAATCTCTAATGAAATTTATGACCACTGAGTGTAAGCAAGCCTATTCCTGTCTCTTTTCAGCATATGTTTTTAACGGAAATCCTTCGCTGGAGGTCCCAGACGACTCCTGACCATATCGTGTTCACTCTGCTCAACTCCAAGGTGAGTCACTATAGCTTGTGTTTATACACCAGGAGATAGTGGGAGATGTGGAAATTTACGCCAATGAAGACCGTACTCTGTCTTTTATTCTTTTCTAAACTTCGTCGAAGATTTACAGCTCTGCATATCGAGGTTCTTGTCCTCTGATATGTTGCCCATTCCAGGAATAAAAAAAACATCAATTATTATTCAAAGCTTCAATTTTTGGGAGAATACTTGTCCAATATGAACTTGGATGCCTTCTTCATAATAATTTTAGGCTTTTTAGATTTGTTGTGTAAAACTTTGATTAGGCTGTAGATTTTTAACATTAAGTTTGTGAGGTGTGAATTAAAAAAAAACTGGGTACAGATCATTACAAAAGCATTAAAACTGACTTGATTGAATTTTAGATACAAGGAAAATGGCCGTACCAGGTTTGTATCTGTGTTTCTGGGACTGTCAACCCTATATTTCATTATAGACACTAAATCATACATATATTTCAAACATATTTTACACTGCCGAATATTCCTGAATTTCTATGAGGTCTTGCATCAGGTTTGGTAATTCACGAAGCATTACAAACGTTTGATGGATGTGCAAGCGATTGCTATTGGCTACTCCCTCACACACTGGCTGCATGAAAACTGCCGGCTCTTAATGCATATCCTGTACGTACGACTTTATACTAGGCAGCATGCGATCAATGTTACGGATACGATCTACGCGTAGGTCAGATTGGAGCTGTGTAGTGGAGAATGTTAGGGTCACCGTGTTGGTTTGGAGTAAGCAGACATTTTGCTGTTGTTCCTTTAGGTTGTATGGCTTTTTCCAATGTATATATTTAGATTGTCGACTTTCTTATCTGGGTGTTTGTAGGTAGAATGTTATGTCCTGTAAAACTCCTTCCATCAAAACATTGACATTTAAAAATATATTTTCTTTGGAGCATATTCATGTGATAGATTTTCCAGGAAACTTTGGACGGCTATGATTTAATAAATCTTTCATCAACAAGCATGTTTAATACTGTGTGATTATCTGGTGAGTTTGGTGCAGTATTCTGGGGTTGGGTTTCTCTTCATTAATACAGGTTCTTGGAACAATAAAAAAAACCAAAGACATGTATATTTCATCACAAATATGAAAACTAGTTCAATGTTAAGCAGTATATAAATGCAAATTCATACATTTAACAGCTAATGCTTCACTATATCATACACTCCAAAAGCATGCGTTGAAAAGTTCGCTGATGAGATTTTGACAGAATCGCATGCCTACTGCTGCTGCACTGGTTTTATCGTATTCAGTATTCCTGCATATAAAGGCGTCTGTATCAATCAGTAATCAAACATGTATCAAAGCTAATGTGCAAATTTTTTTTCTGCTCTTTGACCTGAGGCCCTGATTTAGTGTTGTGTATCTTGCTCTTTGACCTGAGGCCCTGATTGAGCATTGTGTTACAGGTTCAGCCCCAGATCCAGATGTCCTGTTCGCAGCTCCACAAGCGAGCAGAGCGGATTGGCTGTATGCTGATGGAGAAAGGCAAGCTGAACACGGGGGACCACTTCTCCATTACCCTCCAGGTAGTGCAGAAAGGTGAAAACTTATTAACCCTCAGGTAAG
Organism: Ostrea lurida; assembly: GCA_903981925.1. Lineage (NCBI taxonomy): Eukaryota > Metazoa > Mollusca > Bivalvia > Ostreida > Ostreidae > Ostrea > Ostrea lurida. The sequence goes on along the minus strand of CAJDSM010013040.1, from coordinate 17,614 downwards.
TGGGCAGAAAGGTGAATCCTCAATTTACCCTCCGGTAAATTGCAAGAAAGGTGAACTCTCATTTATCCTCCAGGTAAGTGCAGAAAGGTGAAAATTATTTACGCCTCAGGTAAGTGCAGAAAGGTGAAACTCTCATTTAATCCTCCAGGGAAGTGCAGGAAAGGTAAAGGTGAACTCTCATTTACCCTCTAGGTAAGTGCAGAAAGGTGAAATATATTGTATTAAGGAGGAATGATACCTGGTCATAATGGCTGATTTTCTTTTGAAACATGAATGGAAACATAGATACATGTATCAGCAATGCTTTTGTGTTGCTTTTGTAATTGCTTAGCAGGGTCACTCAGTAGGTTAATGTGGTGAATGCTATTGTAGATCTTTGTAGTGTGTGTTCAGAATTTTGTACAGAAATACAGACTCATTGTATGGTGGTGTTTTGTTATAGGTGTAGACTTGATAGCAGCATTTTACGGGTGTTTGTATGTGGGCTGTGTCCCGGTCACCATCCGACCCCCTCACCCCCAGAACATTGCCACCACCCTCCCGACAGTGAAAATGATTGTAGAAGTTAGCAAATCCTCTGCCATTCTTACCAACAGTATTGTACATAAATTACTCAAATCCAAGGTGAGTGCAACTTCATGCAGAGAAACAGATGAGTTAATACATGTATATTTTGAAGGTATTCAGCGCTTTGATCAAAATTTTGACAACCATAATGAATAGTTTTCAATGGAGTAGGAAGTGAATTTGAAATTTTGTTTTTTAAAGGAGGCATCACAGATTTTAGAATCTAAGTCCTGGCCCACAATTTTGGACACAGATGATCTCCCTAAAAAGAAACTAGCAGCCATTTATCGAGCCCCCACCCCAGAAATGATCTGTTACCTGGACTTCAGCGTGTCGACCACCGGAATGCTTGCGGGGGTTAAGGTGAGTAACAAGGGTGAAAAAAAAACCAGGATTGATGTAGCTTGCATGGCAAACCAACGCGATGAGCTCGCTCTAATGATTAGGCATGTAAGTCACGTGATTTGCTCTCAATCAACTGAAAAATGGTGAGCCCACGCGACTTTGCGACCCACAATATCTACGGACCCACATTGCATCCTCAAAAATGTGTGATTCACTGCGGTATACATCATTAACTACTCTGTAAATAAAATAAATAGGGTATTTGGAAAGTGCCACAAATGTTTTTAAATTCCAAGAAAGCTTCCTCATACCTAAGTACGTTTTGCTGTTGCTGATAAATTGCTTATTATGAAAGAAAACAAAACATTGCAGCTAATACGACGTCACAATGCAACTGTCACGCCGACAATACGACGTCACAATGCAACTATTCACGTCGACTTTGTCATATTTCCCGCGCTAAATGAAGAGGCTAATTTTATTTGCAAGATGTTTTAGGGTCTTCGCTCGCACCAAAGGTAGCACCGTAAACATATTATAATACAGTGAAACTCCTTCATAACCGCAAGCTGTTAATGTAAGAAAATGACCAGTTTAAAGTGAATATTGACAACTGATGATGAGTTACGTCTCCTTTCCAAATTCCTAATAATGATCATTATCTGTAGTAGTATATGTGCCTGTATATAATTTAAGATTTCGATGCGATTTTTGTTTCAGATGTCTCATGCCTCTTCTACTGCTCTTTGTCGTTCTATCAAGCTACAGTGTGAATTATACCCCTCTCGAGACGTCACCCTGTGTTTAGACCCCTACTGTGGACTCGGATTTGTTCTATGGTGTCTCTCTAGGTAAAAGTTTTAGCATGAATTTTCCATTTTATGTTCCTGAAGTTTGAAGTGTCTATGTCCACAACTTAGATATGGCCATAATTTGAATAGCAGTGTATGAAATTCCAGAATGCCTTCACACCCGAGATATAAAATATCGAGAGCAAACATACAAGTTTTACTTTTCATCAGCCCACATGGATGCACTAGTTTTACAGAAAAACCTATTAAATCAGTTTCAATTCAAATTGGGTTTAAATTCATTTAACAAAATCATTAAAGAGCTTTTGGTGATCAGTAATATCCATTAATGATTATAAAATTGAATGTTGTAAGCACTTTAAAGTCACTGTGGTGAATGTAAAATTTACCCTTGAATTGATCTGGGTATTAAGCAGGACTGACAGATTTTTTGAGTTAAAGGTCAAGTCATTTTCATTTTGAACAGTAGAGGGTCAAACCATTTTCATTTTAAACAGTTGAAGGTCAGGCCATTATCAGCTTTAATAGTTGAAGGTCAAACTATTTCCAATTTTATGAGTTAAGTTCAAGCTCTTTTCAGCTTTAACAGTTGAAGGTCAAGTCATTTTCAGTGGTAAAAGTTGAAGGTCAAGTCATTTTCATTTTAAACAGTTGAAGGTCAAGGCCATCCATGCTTGTGACCTTTGTTCTTTTTGAATATCACTGTGGACCTTTAATGTTTTTTAAAATTTAGAATTGTAATTCACAATTTCCCAAAGAGGAGTTGGCTGTTGCGGAGGGCAAATTTTGAAGAAAGATAAAAGTAGTTACCAAAGAATTTTCTTATCCAAGCAAATGTTTCTTGGAATCGTTATTTTCTTTTCAGTATATACTCTGGTCATCATTCCATACTTATCGCCCCATCAGAGGTGGAAACCAATCCAGCTGTGTGGCTTACCGCTGTCAGCAATTACAAAGGTAAGATATCACATACAACACAATTACAAAGGTAAGATATCAAACGTAACACAATTAAAAAGGTAAAGATTATCAAACGTAACACAATTACAAAGGTAAGATATCAAATGTAACACAATTATAAAGGCAATGAATTACATGTAATGAAATTATATCCACAGTAAATCACATGTAATATAATTATTGCAACAGATCACATGGAACACATTTCTAAAGACATGAGTTATAATTCTTACTCTCAGTATTCGGGACCTTTAGTAGAGGGAGTTTGGTGTAGTGTTTTTTGATGACA
>CAJDSM010013037.1:0-20948 GCA_903981925.1 Ostrea lurida | reverse complement strand
ACACAAGCCCCAGTATTCCACATGCCAGGTGGAAGGAGCTTGTCATAAGGATTAAACTGCAGTGAAATATGAAAGGTTATCCGCTACCAGATCAAAAAGTGTAAGGCCAATGTTTAAGTTTTAAAAATTAGGTCAAATTCAAGGTCAAGTCAAACATGTTGGTACCAGATAAAAGGACTAGTCATTGAAGGAATACACATGTGAAATATGATGTCCTAACTCTCTTGCCATTCAAAGTTATGGCAATGTTGAAGTTTTTGAAAACTAGGTCAAGACTTCACAGGTCAATGGTCAGGAGGCAACAATGTTGGTAAACCCACGGAAAGGTCTTGTCATAAGGAACAGACAATGTGAATATCAAAGACCTAGTACTTACCATTCAAAAGTATAGCTAAGGTAAAGTTTTGAAAAGTAGGTCAAATCAAGGTCAAGGTCAGAGGTTTCAACAAATTTTTGGTAAAACCCCCACGAAAGGTCTTAATAAGGAAACAAGCATGTGAAATATCAAAGCCCTAGTAGACTTACATCAAAAGTTATAGCCGAGGTTAAAGTTTCAGACAGAATGACAGAAACAGGACAAAAAACAATGCCCCCGATCTGCGATCACGGAGGCATAAAAAGGGGGAAAAATATCTCAGAAGCTGCAGTCGACAGTGTCATCCAAGAGGAAAGGAACGTGACAACTATAGAACGTAAAGGGATATACACACCAAGAAACAAACGTCAAAGCCCGCAACCCGGCAAAACGTCTCACTGAAGTGAAAAAAGGTAAGTATTGGAAACCCTTAATCACCGACAAAATACCGTATAAGCAGAAAATTTTACGAGATTTGATTTTGCATTTTAGCGAGGGCTTTGGAATCGCTTAAAATTAGAATTATCGCTACAATTCATCCCAAATCATTTGTTAGAACCTTTCAAGAATTGGATTATAAACGCCTAAAATTATGTTTACCCTAAAAATACAAACCATTTTTAGTTGTGAAGTAAGAAACGCTAATTTGCGTCTCGCTAAAAATTATCTACTTATACGTAACAGGCCAAAAAACCCCATATCGAGACAAGAAAACCAAGTTTTTTTTAAAAAAAAAATGGCGTTCCTGAGCGAACTCAATACTATGCACAGACCTCGGAACTCGATCTCTTTAGTGACACGCCCAATCAAGTGGCAGTGCACAAATTGTATTTCTGTGAAACTAGCCCATTTCGCCATTTGAAAACGACTCTTGAAACGCTCGAGTTTTCGGTCCTGGGTAACGGCAGCGAATATCTCGACCTCCGCAAGAGCATCTGTACGTGAATGCAAAAATCACCAAAGCAGACGGTACAGGCATTATCAGATTCAGAGAAAAACTGGCACGTCAATTTACCCTTACAGTCCCTGTTCTCTCAGATCGACCGTTATTCAACGAAAACTGATGTCTCAGAACGCCAACAACTATCTTTGGAAAGCTTACTTGAAAGTCCTGTTATCTTCTGGATTAGATTGCTGTCATTACTCAGTTGCAGACACAACTCTATTTTCCGGACGAAGCCAGGTCAACAAACCGGGAGCCAAGAGGTGGGAATAAGGTGACTTAGGAAACATTACGTTCACGCAACTATCGAGGACGTTCCGACCGGAGGGCCACTGGTGCACGGTCGCGATTGATTTCGGTATTTCGTTTATGTACGCTGGTTCTTATTCGTGTTTCACAAACACATCTTGTTATACTCTTTTTGAGAGGCATGTGAGGTTTATCATTGCGCATTACTTCTTTCAATTCAGACAGTGCTCTTTCACGTTCCACTGCCACCGGTGTTACCTGTTGAATCTCTTGTTTAGAATGCGAGGGTTTTATGGGTATCATGTAGGCCTTTCTTCTGTTCAGAATACCACCACCTCGTTGATTTTTACGCCCTAGTGATGGTATGAAGTTCTCCCCGTTCTTATTATGATGAAATTGCTCCCACATGGCGGGGTTGGATATGTACGTCGGTCCAGACATGTCGATTCAGAGACGTCTTAACACGAGTGTCACAGTGGACTCTCCGGGCAGAAATGACACGTCGCGGTCGTTTCTATCCCTTATATACACGTGAACGTCATTAAAATCATTCATGCGTAACGGAATGCGGTAAGGGCGGATGAAAATGACGTTATTGGCGTTTTCCAAGCAAATACGTCTCAGTAAAGGTTTTTGATGCTCCCCCACGATGCTGTCGTCACAGATGGAACTATACACAAAAATTTCCGACGTCTGCCTGACGTCTGTGTAGTGAAATTCACAAAGTTCTACAGTCCATTCTCCCTCTAGTGGGTAAGGCCTGGGTAGGCGCACTCTAAAATCGGTGGAACAGTTATCACCTTGAACAGAGGGGCTGTTCGTAGATTTCAGTACCATTCGGATCGACATCGTGTTGATAAATGAGGTTAAAACGTCAAATCATTTCTCTTTTATGTCTCTCTCCGGTATCCAACTGTCAAATTTCTTGGGCCAGCCGAGCCAAGGGACTAAGACTTCGTTTTTACCACTCTTTTTACGTTCCCTCAGTATTCTGTCTATTCTTCACACAGGTCTCTTCGTTTTTACTCACTTTCTGTAGTTCGCTGGTATAAAACGTTCCCTGAATGGGGTCGTCCATCATGTCCTTAAGTTTGTAGATAGGAATATCCTGCGACACGAAATGTGCGCTCACTACGAATATTTTTTCTGTGTACGTCTGATTGTAACGCTGAAACGGATGTCGCAGGTGAGTGATTCGTACTTGGTCTCCGACTTTCAATGTGAAGGGTATACGCTTCCTCCGTTTGGAGGATGTTTTGCTTGAAATTCGAGGTCAATCGGGAAGATTACGAGCCAGATACGCATCGAGTCTTCCTCGTTTTCTGGATTCACGGAGGCAGGAGCTCTTCCGTTCAACGAACGGTTTGATGTTTCATTGATGGACAGAACCACATCCTGTAAGATGTGTAAGTACTTGTGCTTCTGAACGTGCGTGAAATAACGGGAGTCTCTTCTTCAAGGTTTGAATGTACCTCCTGGCAAAATCTGTCTTGGTTTCGTTTAAGGCGTAAAACAGTTTGATCTGGCGGTCCTCTAAAAACTGCTTGAAATAACGGTTGTAAAATTCATAACCTTTGTCGGTCCGGATAGCTTTAGTCGTTCTTGGCCTTCTAAGACGTCTTTGTGAATCCTCAGATCACGGTTTTCTGGCTTTTCTCTGTCTTGTAAGGGTCTCACCCACAAGAAACGCGAAAAATCACAATCTACTATCACTAACAGAAACTTGATTCCCCTCGTTGTCTTAGCAAGAGGTTCTTTACGTCTTTGCGAGATCGGCCTCCCATTGAATAAATCGATTCGCCCTGTACCTATTGACACGTCTCCATTTTAAACCCTCTACGTTACTCTTTCTCGTAACGAGTAAGCGTTCTCTGATTCTGCACGAAATTCTTTGATTTTGTGATTACCTATCTTGAAAATTTGCCCTCCCGTTTCACCACTTGATCAGAGTTTGGAAGCCAGGCAAAGGACGCTGGGTGCGTGGTCGTACCAGATTTTTCAATATCTTCCCATATAGTCCTCCTCACATGGTTCCCCCTATTCCTTTCAAACCGTTGAATGGAAGATTAACAGACTTACTTGATCATAGAGACCCTATCCTTTATATAGAAAGTGCATACCCCCTAGAAACACGCAAAAAGTTTTTTTTCTTTATAAAATATTATTGAGAAAACAATTGCCATTTTTTCCTGTAGAGACAGAAATAAACTACTTATTTTATCTAAAACACAGTATAGATTACGATCTTCTTTACAGAAAAAAAAATATAAAATTGACCCCCAAATCAAGGACAGAAGATTCCTCCGCTTTTTCATTTCACGTTTTTACATAACGACTTCACTATATGTTTTGACGTAGAAACCAAAACGCGTGAAAACCGATACGTAAAGGATTTTAACATGTCCATTATCACACGACCGTTTGAGATTTTTTATCGATCCAATAGAAAATGAGCCTATTTAATCTTTTCGCCATGGAGGACCAATGTTCAAATCTTTAAACAAGTTTTTAAAATACACGTATGTAACTGTGAATCTACACCGAAGGTCACGCACCTGGTCATAGGAGTTACGTTTTCGACTTACGATAGAAGAAAAAATTCATCTTTATTCAATCCAAACGTTTCTCACCACGGCATATACGTGTTAAAAATTAGAACACTGGACTAACATTGTGTGTATGCAATCGCATCTCAGACTACCTTGAACGAGTGACGGGTACTTTGGGTGGTTTATGTAACGATAATTTCCCCCCTGAAAACGTGGAGAAAATGGAGCCTTACATTATTATATTTAACAAGCGTAGCCATAGTCAGATGGCTCATTTAATCAACATTTAGAGGATGAATTCTTTCTACATTTTGTAAGTGTAATGAAACTGTATTTCTTGAGAGGAAGAACCGTTCACCCGAGAATGAATGTAATGAGGAGTATGTTAAATGCAACGTGGAGAAAGATGAGTATGACTTCTGATGGGCTAACCTGTGAATATTCGGTGATAATGAACCTTTTTCAGCTAAAGCCAATAGACAGTAGAGACCCGAACGTGTGAGGAATAAAAACGTGTCAAGGACTTCCGGGACGCAGACAATATATTGACTAAGTTTCTGGTATGCTTAGCCAAGCATTCATTACGAAAATTCAGAACTTCTTAGGCGAAAGAAAAATAAACAGTTCGCACTTTATGTGAGGAGTATTACTAAGCAACCGTTAGATCGTACATCAGGTCGTTGGAAATACCTCTGCGTGGCGCGAGAAGAAAGAAACTCCAACTTCTACTTGGATTATTTCGTAACACCATATTTCATAACTTATTTACAAATACGGTATCGTGAATACATGTCTTACAACACTGTGAGAAGATGAGTAGGAATTATATTGTTTTCTCAAGACTACCTCTTGATTGCTATATTCGCATTCACTGTTACTTAAAACTTGTCAATTTGAATTTTAGATTAGTAAAAAAAAAAACCATTTTATCTGTTGTTTTTAAACCGCTGAATTCTTGTATAAATACATGTTATCGAGAACTTAAATACGTCGGTCATAGTTCTCAAATATGAAGAAGAAACAAAAAGAGGTTAAGTTTTAAAGACCCAGGGTTACACATCTTTAAACACGATTATCATTCAGAAAAAAAAAGAAATAACAAATGGAATCGAAAGTATCAAGGTTCAATCTTTCGATTCAACGTTTTCGCTATGTTTTGTGTGGAAAGAATTCCACTTCATCATTCAACGACAATATCCATTCAATCAACCGTTTGGCATACCGTCACATAGTGACCTCAATTTGAATCTACCATTGTTCATCTTTATTCTACAGGCTGCAATACTCCTCCCTTCTATCATTCATGTCGTCCAAGGTTACACGGAACAAATACCTTTCATAATCAAAAGATACCGGTAGGGCTACCTGAAATACAAATCTTTTCTTATCTAGGAAATTGAGTCTTAATTTATCCTCAGTAATTTATGAAGCTATAGCCTAGTTGACAACAATATATGGTTGTTTTCCTGTTTACTTAATTTGAAGCAGCCAACTTCAAATTCAAAAGATGTCTTTAGCCAATGACACTCATTTGATTGGATTCGGTTCCTCGTAAACAAACCACCTATTCAAATACCCTTTATTGTCCGGACCACACTGCGGGAGCACTCTAGTTGGTATTCTGCCAGGATCAGATATTAAAGTACCCACTGTGGCAGCCCACATGCAACAAGGGAAATCAATGGAATCGTACCCCCGCAACAAGTCACACCGTGGGTATCCATTGTCTTACACAAAAAAGAAATACATGAATCTATTTGATTGAGGAAACAATAAGACCCCATTATAGGGGGGTTGCAAACAGACCCATATACTACTATTGGGCACAAGTTCTATAAAACTTAGAACGCCCTCTCCCATGTTACAACAGATAACACAAAATCTAACTACAATGATATCAAAGGTCATTGTAACATACTTTTGAAAATGTCTGTAAATATACTTTTTGAATTTCACAGTTATCAATATGTTATTCTATATACAAAAAGACATTAGTGTTGAATCCGTTGACCGCCGACTCTAGAGTAGAATGAAGAGTTCTAAATACGAGAAATATCGTGTGAAATAAAAAAAATTGAAAATATAAAGCAAAATTACCACAAAAAAGATACCAGATACAATTTATAAACTTTAGTCATTTATTATTTTTTTTTTATCCTCTAATATTATTAATATTATAAATACTTGTAGGCATTGACAGATGTGTGATTTTCCAATATTGAATTTTAGATACAGCCAATTTTGGGGGTGAGTCACGATGTACGTTTGTTTAATTTTGATGCTATTTAGCCTATTTACACTAGTTTTATACTGCTATTTACATGACATGAAATATTGAGCAGTATTTAATACCTATTACATGAGTATACATTGTATACTCATGTAATAGATATAGACCAATCCACACTTTGCGAAAGTTACGTCCTTTTGCGGGGTCAGCCAAAGGTCAATCGAGTAAAAGTAAAAATTTCCTTCTTTATCCTACCAAACGTAAGATATTGCGACTGTGTATTATTGCGAATTATTAAGATGTCACACAATTTTCTGGGTTGCCCCACCTTGGGGCATTATTGATATAATGTTGATATAAAAATGATAATAAAATCTCCAAAGATTCAGATAAAAAGTTACAAAGCCCACTGTAGGGAAATGTGACTTTTTTCTCACAAGATGGCGGCCAAGGACATACTGCTCAATATTTCAAAAGAAAAAAATAAAATATGTTTAAAGAAATGTCATTGAAATACGATTTTCATATCAACCGCTTTTATCCAAAACAACACTAGAAAAACACTCGTCGTTTTATTCACATTTGAGGATTCTAACTTCTGCGCATGCGCAGACATAACTCTAGTGTTATACAAATCTTCCCAATCACACGTGACCTGAACGTCAGAGGTAGCTTTCCATATCACTCACGTCATAGCCGCGTTCATGAGTTTTGCTGAAACTGAAAACCTCGTACTTGGAGAAATTGACCCCATTTACCTGAATATTATTTTGCAGGTACACAGGTAACTTATTGATTTCTTATTGGACACCTGTCTCAAATGATAAGTAAAACAATAACAATATCACACATTTTGATAATTACGTAATAAACTAACGTTTCTCATTAGAAGCTACACATATAAGGCCCCCTTTTTACCACTTTCTGACTGAGGTGAAAGCAGCAAATTTAAGACATTTCTCTATCAGATAAAGGAGTAGGCCCACGAAGGGTGAAAATTAAAGTGAAATTTCAACAAACTATTTTCTGCAAAAATGATAGTTTATGTATGATACACGTAGTTTATTAGAGCGGTAAAATTTTTGGAGTTTTGCATTGGTGTATCTAATATCCAATGCCCCAAACACCATGAAATATCATAAAATGCAAGAATTTGCTTAAAATCACCACATATTTGTGATAAAAACGAAAACTAGTTATAGAGCACAGGCTTGGACCAAGAAGATGTTATAGAAAAAATTGAACCTTCCTGATTTCATATTTAAACATGACAAAAAAATCGGTCCAAGCCTGTGCTCTTTAACAAAATTTCACTTGAATTTTTACCATTTTACAAGGCCGATTTTCACCCTTCGTGGGCCTACTCCTTTACCACATTCGTGGTTGTAAGTTGTAAGTTTGTAACTTAAACTTACCACATTCTGACAGGATTGAATTAAGACCTTTCTCTCTAACATAGACTTACCACATTCTGGCAGGGCCGGAAGTTACACATTTAAGACCTTTCTCTCTAGATAACACAGACTTACCTCTTTCGTGGAAGAACATTGACCATGGCTGCTGAAGATTCAAGTAGGAGGTCTCTCCCTTCCCGGCGCGGTTTGACAAGTCCGTACAGGACATTCCCATGTCTAATCACTTCCTCCTCACGAGCAATGATCAGCGCCTCCTGGTGTTTATTCATAACGAGGCTGAAAAGATATACTTTAATAAATAAAATACGTTCAACACTGATGAAAGTATATCTAAGTGTCCCTGCCTTGTTTTTTTTTTTTTTACAATTGATTTAAATTGTATCAAAAGTTTATTTTTGTAATTTGCGCCTAAAGGGGCATGGACACGTTTCAAGGTAAAAGTGTTTAGATTTTAGATTTTCATTTTTAATGTTTACAATGCTCACTTAGGGTATTTCTAATGATCAGTAAAATTTTGAACGTCATTTGTTGAGTTATAAGTGAGATACAGCATTTACAATTCTTAGCTATGTAAACAAGCCTCGATCCATGTTTTTGTTTACCTACATTGAATATGCTAGTATACGTTCCATTTAAAGCAGATTTTTTCAAATTACAAGTTCATTCTGAACACAATTAAATAGTTTCTATTGTTTCTCACATCTAATTTTGTTTTGAACATGGTATTTTCTGTGAAGCATTCTTTATGTAATGTAAAAAGGCTCGAGCCTTGTTTACATTGGAAAGAATTGTAAGTGCTCTATCTCACTTGAAACTCAACAGATTACGTTCAAATTTTTGCTGACCATTAGAAATACCATAAGTGAGCATTGTAAACATTAGAAATGAAAATCTAAAACCTAAACATTTTTAGCTCAAAACGTGTCCATGCCCCTTTAAAGTGCAAATGAAACTGCAATTCAGTTTCAATTATTTTATTCTCAAACCACATCAATGGTACAAGAGATAAAAAACATACATACATTATGTAATACAGAAGCATGTGTGCTTTAGGAAGTACAAAGAGTTTATATACATGTACACAATCTCTGAAAGTTTCTTTCAATATTGTTCCATCTGCTCGTATCAATAGGTATATAATTATGTACTAGTCTATGATTTGTTGTTCGAAATTTTACAAAATTAATTCTAAAATCTTTGGGTAGTTCAAACAAATAATCCTGAAAACCAAACATCGTCTTAAAACTCCTCTCAATAACATTTAATTTACGTAGCGTCGGCATACAAAAGGGTGGACAGCTTTAACATTCAAAATATGTAATTTTCTGTACTTGCACTCAAATAATTAAACCCCATTTACACCAATTCTTCTTCTAAATCGTTAATATACAACGAAAACAAGGATGGTGACAAATCTTCACCTTGCCTTACTCCGACTTTACACATGAAGTAATCTGATATATCATAACCAATCTGCACTTTAGATTGTACATGTATTCCTTTATATATATTTTGTTGAAAACTTAAAATCTTACACATTTTCCGTCAATGCCATTTTGCAAAACCTTGTTCCATAGCCCATCTCTACAAACTGTATCGAATGCTTGCGCGAAGTATATATTTATATAATTGCGCAGTATAACTTCTTTTCTTGTTATTTAGAGCATACATGTATTTACTTAAATGGTATGATATATTCTTTTCTCAATTTAATTCCGTTTGAGTTTCATCTATTTGAGTTCTATTTCACCCATACCACTAAGCAATATTATTGCCCTATAGTTTTCTTTATTGGTATGACAATTCCTATCAGCCACTTTTCAAAGAAGAACAGAGTGATCGTTGCTCAAGGTCAATATTTAGCTCCTGTTGTGTACCGTCGACAAAATCATTATTTGATTGAATTACCCAAAGACTTTAAAATTATTTTTGTAATATTTCGAACCTAGACTACCTCAGTGCTCAACATTAACTTAAATTTCCACTTGTCCATCGGACAAGCTGCCACCGAACATTACTTGTCCGAATGTATATTTTACTTGTCCGACTCTGTACAAAAACTGAACACAAGGTTTATTGTTAACTTTATTTTCAAGACTGAAACAGCTATTTATATCAAATTTGGTAATTTCAAAGTTCAAAACTTTATTTACTAATCAAAATACATATGTAGAAAGTTTAATTAAATTTGACTTGTTTTCATGAGTATGAGATCAGTTTACATCAAGGTTGTACATATTATATTTGAAAGTTGCAACACAGGGGCTTGTGTAGAAAAAAAATCAAAACACCCCCTAGTATTTTTACTAGGGGGTGTTTTGATTTTTTTCTCTACACAAGCTTCTGTGGTTGCAATGAATAAAACCTCGCTGTGGTTTATGAATATCAATGATATATTTTTTCTTATTCTGACAGTATTCTACAAATGTAACAAGTACAAGCTTCAAAAGTTGCTTGTGCTTTTAGAGATTAACTTGTCCGATCACAAAATGAACTGGACACGGACAATTGGACAAACGTTAATGTTGAGCCCTGCTACCTATTGACACTGACAGATGGAACAATATCATAGAAACTTTGCTGCAGAACTGTAGCGTTATGGTTTTTATATTTTTGACTGACAAAAATATAAAAACATAACGCTACAGTTCTGCAGCTACATAGAAACTTGAGATCGTGTACTCCTTGTCATAAAAACTGTATTGGAGACGAGTTTCGTTACATGTTACATGTAGAATGTAACCACTTCGATCAACTCAAAAAATTGTATTTGCATAGAAGATATTTTAATAGCCCAAACATAATTTATAAAATTTAGAGACTTAATGACATACTCCCGTACGTAATTAAAACATAGCTAGTCTTGACTTCCTTCTTAAAATATACACACATGTATGTGTAAAAGACTCAGTCTGGTGTAATATTAGATATTATCATGATTCTTTTTAAAGCAGTATTTCAATGGCCATGTTATCAAATGTTTACTCGGCTAGATAAAATTGTGACGGCATGGTTCATAATACAACTAGATCAATATAGTGATCTCTCTCTCTCTCTCTCTCTCTCTCTCTCTCTCTCTCTCTCTCTCTCTCTCTCTCTCTCTCTCTCTCTCTCTCCCGCCAGTTTATTATTAGAAAAATCAATACAATCAGTAATATATGTTACAATATGTTACACCTGCTTTCCATAGGCCGTAATACATGTATCTACAACCACTGTAAATGTATCTATCTTGTTTCACGCAACCAATCTTATTCAGAATCATTATGATATATAACAAACTAGATATGTTAATGTATATAAACATATTTTTGAACATCTTTATATCATATATATGCCCGAATATACTTATATTGGAAATATAAATAGAGTAAATCAACCTTCACAAAATTAAATTTATCTTTCTGGTCAATGACTCGATTCTTTTTTTTAAAAACCCGACTCCCACGTATTTATGATTTTTAAATGATCTCATCATCTGTATTCAATTTTAGAATTTAAGGTGTGTGCGTGTGATGACCGCTTTTGTTCTCCGCAGGTAAGTTACACAGGTAATGAATCATTAATCACAGGCGCCAGGTATGCACATTCCGGACGTTCAAGTCCGGGGGGAAAATTTCGAGATCCACCAACGAGATTTTAATCACCAAATTACAAATTCACATATAATCTGAGAATTATCCGGAATATACAAACGATGTAAAGTTAAACGTACGTTCGTAGCCTTGATAACAACACAGACATCCACGTATTTGTCAAATTGGCAGTTTGACCTAATTTTACCCTCACAGGTAACAAACACACATACCTACAGTAAATCTAGGCCCGACACAAAAGAAAATCGCGATATATCTACGTAAAACATTTACCTGTTTAAGTAATGTACATTTTCTATTTATATAAGTTTCCTTTCACTTCGATTTCTTTGGGTGAAATACACATATCGGACATCCCTTCCAGGTGAATTATATTTACGTTTTGTGTATTTTCAAACACCTGTAATGTAGTAGTAAAAATTACATGGTCGGAGTTTACATTTCCGGATGAGCCTATAATACAGCAACTTCTTGCCCTTCCAAGGAAATTTGACTTTTAAAAATAATTATTACTTATCATTGTTTACCTTTGTATTTATTTTACTTATCGTTGTCTACTTTTGATTATTGTTATTTATACATGATTAGGCTGCGTAAAATTAATTCTACGTTTAACGTCACCCTCGCGCATAGGTTTCAGAAAAAATGCCGTTAAAAAAAAACAAAACCGGATTTAGAGTTTAAAAAAATGCTATTGCAAGCCACTCCTCTGTTCACCCAGTTGCATGGTGTATTTGCAGAAAGGATACAAACCCATATGAAGGATGGGAAAACGCAAAAACTGACTAGGACTTGAAAATCAAATCCTAAAATGTATCTACTTTGACTTATTACCTTTTTTTTTTTTTTGGTCACTAAATTGGGTGATTTCAATTTACTTTGAATATTATACAATGTGTATTCAATGTGTGAAATTGTTGATTCAATAGGTGATTTTCTATAAATACACATGTTTCTAAAATTTTGGTTTGTTTATTTTTCTCCTCCCTCCCCCATAGGTTTTGAATTTTTGAGGTGACGTTAAACGTAGAATTAACTTTAGGCAGCCTTATACTTATACATAGATTTCAAGAAATTAAAGAAAAATATATAATGTATATACATTGCGTTTATATCACCCGCTGAAAAACTAATGTGGATTTTGAATAATGAAAACAAAAAAGTTTTGTGCTTGCTTGGAAAAATTATTTTTGAAAACAGTAAATGTTTAAATATATAAATTGAAAGTACGGCTTGCTTGTAATATTACTATACATATAAGGTCTGTTTATTAATTATTCTAAGGTGCATTTATATGTTCAATATAACTTTGAATTTTCCTGTACATTTGCATTAATGTATATATGACACTTATACCTCATCCTGAACTAATGTTTAAATATACCATTGTGTGTAGAAACATTCCTTCTGAGGCCCTTAATTGGTTAATTAAGAATCTTTTATCTTGTGGATCCCCTATGTTTTTCGGGAGGAGGGGGTGTTTTGCAAGTTAAAAAAAATTAAAAACATTTAATTCTTTTTATTCTTGTAACTCCAAAACACTTGGAGAAGTTTCATTGATATAATTCCGTGTATGGGCTCTATTCGTCAGGTCAAACTTTTTTCCAAATAAATCATCAGGTCAAAGTATCCTCCGATTTCCATAAATTCCTCTTCCGTGGCCCACGAGACTGGACACGTACATTATCAATGAAACTTTTTCTAGTTTAATTGCTTATTGCTTTTTTATCAACACCTAATACATATTTAAAACTTTAAGTGAAATCCCCTAGTTTCGCTACCATAATTTTAATATAGGCATGACATATATGTATCAAACATATATAATTCGGTTTCAACATTTAAACTGACGTCCCAATTTATCTACAATTTCTAATTGCTGGCCATGCTGGCTCCATAATTACCGGACAAATCGTTATATTCAAAGGGCGGAATCCAGGGCCGGTTAACGACGAAATGTGACCCCCGTAGGAATATTGACCGGGGGTCATATTTCTACGTAGAAAAATGACCCAGTTTGTTGTAGAATATCGTGAAATTATGTCTATGGGGTCATTATTCTCCGTGTGGGTTGTAGAAAAATGACCCCGTATAATACTCTGTATATTTTCACATACTCTATATTTAGTGGTTTCGGGTGTATTTGTGTTTATTTAGGGCTGATACAGGTGTGAACAGTTCACTTAAATTAACAGTTCCATCACCTGAACATTGCTGATATCATCTCTTATGTCAGTTTTGTTTCTAATATTTAACTTCTTGATAACTACCAATTCAATTATTTGCATGTATGAAGCATGTTTGGAATAAGTGACACATACTGTAGATTGGAAATTTCAGAAGCCTTGCACACCTGGGGCCTTAGGACGAGGCAAAAACTGCCAAAAAGTTACAATTTTTCAAAGATCTTCTCTACATCAAATATGTAAGGCAAACTAAATGCATAGTGATGTAGACAAATTTGGTGATCCCAGGGTAGGATGCTGACCTCAGGGTGGAGCTACGGAATAGATATTCAGAATGAGCATGGTTCCTATATCACAGTTGTAAGTTTCATTATCCAAGTGGTAGGGGATTTGGTGGGTCATATATTATGGGTTCAGGTCCAATGGTGGGGTCAATATCACCGTGTAGTTAAAATGTTATTAAATACTACTTTTTTTCTGTTGTCCCATATGTGTTTAAGAAAAGTAAAAGCATGATTATGATGTCCTTGAAGTCCTCTACTCAATTGTGAAATCTATGGCTCTTGGTCAGGGGTTCAGGCCTAAGTGGTCAATATGAATATTTATTACGCAAAACCTGTTTTTAAAAAATCTTTCTTTTCTAATTTTACATACATTTGACAAAATCTGAATGCATGATTAATATCTATATATGAAGCCCTCTATCAAGATTTTGAATTCCATGGCCTTGGGGTCAGGCCGTAGAGAGAGCAGGGACGTTATTGTCATAAGTAAGAATGTTGAAATCTTAGAAAATCTTCTTCTCTGCTTCTATATGCATTTGAGAAAAAACAAAAGCTTGTTTTGATGTCCACGAAGCCCTTTACTAAATTTTGCATTCATGGCCCTTATAGATGGTAATGATGAAAATTCATTATTTTTATGCTTCAAACTTCCCTTTTTACCCTTCTGAAATCAATTCATATTTTGAAATATGATAACATGTGTACAAAAGATTCCATATTAAGGCTTAGTGCAAACATGAAACCTCTTATATGAGTTATGAGCCCGTGGGCCTTTGTTTCAAACTAAAAAAAAAAAAAGAATAAATGAAGTAAGATTTCATCAATAAACGCACCCCGAATACAAAAAGTGCTACCGTGCAACTCTGATACAAATTTTAAAATTGTATATAATTTATCAATCAAGGGCGTTAAGTTTCGAACGAATTCATATGCCAATAAAGCTATATATGTACACTTTTTGGGAATACTGATAGAAGTCAAATACATATACTATGTTATTTGATTATTATCTTTTCAAATATTTTACAAAGTTAGGAACACTCACAAGTAGTATTTTTCTATCTTTTGAAAGTTTTACAAGAATTTTTGTATTAACGGAGTTCACAGAGATGTAAGGAAGAGAAAGGACCGACAACTCTGTGCAAGAGAATGGCTTAACACGCATTGCCTCCAAACTTCCGCCAGAGTTCGTTTGTACGCAAAAATCTGTAGATGAGGCCACGACAGAGAGTATGATATTGCCTCACTTATAAATTTAGGTTGGGGTCAAATTTCTATGGGGGTCATTTTTCAACGCGAGGGTACAGATCTGGAATGGTTTTCTACGGTAGAAAAAATACCCCTCTTTGTCATAGAATATTGACCCTGGGTCAGTTCCCTACGTAGAAATTTGACCCCCGGTCATCATTCTATGGGGGTCACTTTTCGTCGTTACACCGGCGCACCCCCCCCCCCCCTACACACACTTCAGTGTTCAAATGATTTTTTTTTTTGCATGTCACAGAATTTGAAGAGTTTGCCCCCCCCCCTTTCAAAATCAGTCCTACGCTTTCTGAAAATACTATTGTAAACATTGCATGTTGAATACAATTAAGTATATATGAGTCTTATGCAGCCAAAATTTACAAAAACAGACCCCCAAAAATTTCAAACAGGGAATGGGGGCGCTCGGTGCGCCGGTCCTGGATCCGCCTTTGGAATGTTTCTATGTTTGCATTAATTTAAGATGTTCGTGCAAACATTTAATTTCACCTCTAATATTTCCTAGCTCGGTTTCGAAGACAATAAAGTGCTAACCGGATATTCACATGGTTAATTTGATTTTGCATGTCATGTAATAAAATGTGAAAAAACTCGTTTACCAACCCTGGCGCTTGTTCTGAACTCATGGGAACCTGCATGTGTTTGTCGACATAAATCCTTGCTGTACTCCCGACTGCACTGGTGTCGTGTACCTGAGCACTATTTCGGATCTGCCATATCTGCGGGCCCGTTTAACAATAGACGGGTATCCGTCAATAAATGGCTAACGGCAACGGACCGTGAAAAAAGGATTCCATCATTACTAAAAGTTTACTTACACAACGGATTTCTGCTTGATTTTTGTCCACCATACGAATAAAAGTCCATAAAACAATTGCTCACCACAAATCAAACTTCAAATTTGACTTTTAAAGATATAGCCGAGCTAAAAACTGACCCCTTTCCCATATCACGTGACACTTTAAAATTAAACATTATTCATTTAAACATTCTAAACTTAAAAGACAAGTTTTTTTTTGCTATAATTTGTTTTATTACATGTATAGACAATCTTACATTCCACTACTAGCTTAAATACTAATTGTCATTAAAAAAAAAACCCATAGGGATAGGGGGTCAGGTGGTGAAAGGAACTTTGAATGTACATTGGGTCATTTTCAAAAAAATGTCTTTATTCGGAATTGATATAACTAAAAAATGATGACGCTTATATTGTAATTTTTTCATCTTTTATTTTGATTATCTAACTAAATATTTGCAATAAACAACAAAAATGCAAAAAACAAATTGTCCATATCGTAGATATCAAGGGTCTATACATGCTACAGCTGAAAAATATGTCCCTGGTGTTACTTTAATAAAATGAATATCATTTTATATCAAAGAAGATATATATTCATTTCATGACATAATTACGCTACAATTATGAAAATTATGCGTTCTACAAAAGGCTTTATGTTGTAAAAACATAATATATGACTTTTTTTCGTCCTAGTTAACTCTTCTTCAAATTTGCAAAATTGAACATGACATTGTTTCATATTTTGAATATGCAAAGATATAACACAATGACATGGTTCACAACTATGTTGAAAAATAGTAATTTGCAGTATAATTAACAAAATCGAGATCATTAGTGATCAATAATGATATTATTTTTCAATATTTTTGACAAGTAACAGGAGGGACAACACTGTACAGCAGAGACAAAACTGTAACAGGAAGGACTAATCTTTTTTAATGTTTCCAGGTTATTTTTTTTTTTTAAATTCTATATATTAATGATGAAAATATTTTATAGCACAGATAATTATATATAGAGCATTTGAATTTTTGAAAGAAAAACTACTAAAAAAAACCTACATAGATTAAATATAGAGCATCTAGATTTAAATAAAAACCAAAACTCCAAATGTCCTAATGTTACCATTACAGTCCGTGCTGTTCCCAAAAAGCTGCAAAATTTCTTTTTTAAAAAGACTTTTTAAATATCGATCAACCTATATTGTTAATTATTTATAACTATTGCAACAATTATATCAATTACGTCCATCTGTATTGAAAATATTGAAATATCTCAGTTGGATAAAATCGATTAATGTACACTTTTTGTACTTCATGTTACCCTCTATTGTCCGTCGTGTTACTTATATCAAAAGACGTGACTTTTAATATATGCTTACTGATTATACAACACTGTAAATTGATTCAATATATTTACATACGTCTTAAGAAAGTTTGATCATAATAATGAATGAATATTATTCTATAAATAATACAATAACGGCATTTTTGTCTTTAATGTCCATGGTGTACGTTTTAAAAAGTAACACGGGCGGACAGTAACATAACGAACATACGCAACATTATTTGGCAGAAATCCATCGTGGCGTCTGTCAAGGACACGCCAATTCATTCCAACAAAATTACCCTGTAAAAACATTTAGATATCCAATTAGGTAGCTATCATCATATTGGTATAGTTTATTTCATTTGGTAACATTAAGGACAACCTCTGAAAATAGGGAAGTGTAAATAAATACATATGCTTTGTTGAAATTTTCTTTTCTATCACCTTCAGATCTTTCCCTCGCCTATACTTTCATTTTCCTGAATAATGTATTCAGATGACGTCAAATATGAGGTGCGCAAAGGGATATATTGATTCATTACACAAGATTTCTTTTTTGGTAACACGAAGGACATATTTTCAAGTACACGATTAGATTACCTGAAAAATGTAACATTTATAGAACATTTTTCAAATTTGTTGAATGTTGTCAACACCTTTTATTCAGATCTTTTCAAAAATATAGTTTTACATAATGAAATATTATTTTTCTTGCATATTTTCGACTTATGTAATGAAAATACCATTTGGGACATGCATATATTTGACCAAATTGCATATTAATTGTCAAAATATTAATTTTACAATCGTTGTAACGTGTTTTCCATTATGTCAAGGTTAGTAAATGAAATATCACATTCAACAAATCATTTAAAACGTTTAAAATATAGTTAGTTAATAAATAAATGCGATGGCCACAACATTTTAGACATTGTTTGAAATCGACCCAATACAATAGTCTACATTCAAATAGCGAGAAAATTTTTGTTATTTAAAAAAAGTGCCTCTGTGAATGGTTAGTACCTGGCTACTTGGCCGTCGTGTCTGATAAATAATTACATATAATCTGTTTTCGATCAATTTCGGATGATAGAAGATGGAACGACAACTTAAACAGAGGTGACGTCAGGGGCTCTGTTTGTAATTTTCTAAGACATATTGAACATTTATTTATAGTTCTATAACACCAGAAAAATACTCACATAACCCATTTATTGTAATTTTCTTTTTGTTTTTTTTAAATAACTGTACATGCGCAGAAGTTGTGTTTAAAGTGACATATAGGTCCGTTGGGCCGGGTGTAAAATTATATTGAAATGTATTGTTATTGTAAATGTATTACACATGTCACTATAATAAACATTTACTTACTTACTTACTTGTAAGAAGCAATGCAATGGCCTCACCATCACCGAAACTTAATGGATACGTATTGAACAAAAAATGTTCAAATTTTCCAGATTGCCAATTTTAATGTTTACAATGCTTGACTAAGGTATTTCTACTGATCAGGAAAGTTTTTAACGTCATCTGTTGACTTCCTTGGAAGTGAGATTCTTTGTTATGTAAGCAAGGCCCGAGTCTTGATTTTGCTTGCATATATTGAATATGCTTCTAAACATTCCATTCAAAAAAGCAGAATTTTTTTTCAAATTAGAAGTTTCATTCTAAACACAATTAAATAGTGTCTAGTGTTTCTCAATCTCATATTGTTTTAAACATGATATCTTCTACGAAGCAATGTTTTTGTAAACATAAACAAGGCTCGAGCCTTGTTTACATCGCGAAGATTTGTGAGCTCTGATTTGTGAGCGCTGTATCTTACTTGTAACTCAACAACTGACTTTCAAATTTTTGCTGACCATTAGAAAATAACTTACATCAAAATTGGCAATCTAAAAATTAAAACATTTTTAGTTAAACGTGTCCATGTCCTTTTAATTAAATTGAATATTTCATCAATCCTGCCTAGAAAAAGTATTGTATGGCTCGGTGGTTTCGCACAGTTGCATTCATTGTAAAAAAAAAAAAAAAAAATAAATGAAATTAAAAAGATCAAAGTAATGGTAAATGAATAGGCGAAGCTAACGAACAGTATCGTCTCGTAAGTCCACACGGGATGGATAACTGAGGACGCCAGCCATTTCTGTTGAAGCCTGTGTCCCATAATGGGCTCCACCGAGTGATATCTCAGTGGCGGATCCAGGATTTGTCGAAAAGGGAGGGGGGGGGGGGTGTCGTTGAAAAAGGAGCCAAAAGCTTAGGTCTGGATGAATCGAAGCCCCCGGAAGCTCTCGGGTTATACAGCTTTTAAAGTTACTTTTAGAAGTTAATTTTAGCTATATACTATACAAAATAATTAAGTTTGGTTTCCAACGGGAGGGGGCGGGGCGGACCCCCTGCCGGGGCCCCCTCTACTCGCCTGTTACCTTTTATACTGGGCGCCGTGTCAGTCGGTATTGTATCGAATGTAGTATATTCATGGAAGAACATATATTCTCTTTATATGAAAAGTCGATCGAAGTGTAAACCGTCTCCGGTTCCGACATTTACACGTTTTTTTTTCAGAATCAAAAAATGAATTTCTGGCGAAGAGAAGTGGATATGTAGGCTATGCCTGTCCGCTTCTCTAAAGAGAATAGGAAGCACATAGTATCCTCAGGGACATGCAGAGGCTCGACGGTTAAATAAAAAGGTGAAGATAATGAACAGGAATCAATCTGGATACCGACCATTCTGTTGGTGCCTGTGTTCCTTATATATGGTGGCATATTTCTGCCACCCAAACTTGTCAGATAATTGATGTTGATTGTCAGATCTTTATGTCGACTTGTCAATATTTATGTCGACGTTGTCAGATATATTTGTCGACTGTCAGATATTCATGTGTTCAAGAATTCATGAAGAAAACGTGTTTCATGCCCAGTTTGTCCATCCAGATTGACAACATATTTTTCTGACAAGTCAACATAATCATCTGACAAGTCAACATAATCATCTGACAAGTCGCATCATATCTGACAAGTCAAATTCATTATCTGACAAAGTCGACATCATAATACTTATGTCTACGTGTCAGATAACCAAGCCAAACTTGTCACGATAATTTATGTTAACTTGTAGAAAATTATGCTGACTTGTCAGATAATTATGTTTGAGCTTGTCAGAAAATTATGTCGACTTGTCAGATATTATGATGAAGTAAATGGAAGTTAGTGGCATTAACACGCATTAATAACAAGATATCGAGTTTCCAATCATAGGTGATTATTTTCTGACAAGTCGACATAAAGATCTGGACAAGTTGACATAAATATCTGACAAGTCGACATAAAGATCTGACAAGTCGACATAATTATCTGACAAGTGTGGCAGAAATATGCCACCATACTTATAGGCTCCACAGAGCCACATTTGGATAATGACAGAAAATACACAATGGGTTCAAGTATCATATCATTCTTATATTTTATCTAAATCTTGACTTGAAGTGGTTAAAATAAGGTAAAGAATGTTTTTGTATATTATCTATATTGAATTATATAAGCGTAATTAAATTAAGAATTAATATAACATAATTAGATAATAAATGACGTGTTGTTATTCTAGCCTGCATGTGTCTAGATTTCTTATTTTCTATAGAGAAATACATGCAAGTCATCGATGTGGCATGACGGAATATAAAAGGAATGATTAGCCAAACTAGCTGCAGAACGTACTCTCTGAAGAAATATTGGGACATATCAG
>CAJDSM010013036.1:0-15313 GCA_903981925.1 Ostrea lurida | reverse complement strand
GAGAGGGTTTGTATGGTGCAACGCTAACGACTCAACTATTCTGTTCATCATAATAAGACAGCAAGAAGGTGCAATATATGTTTAAGGTGAGATAATTGAAATATTAGTGCGTTAATGTTCTTGTGACTGATTACGTCTGTCAGGTCAGAAATCCTTCCCCCAAGGCCCACATATCCCGAAATACTCCCTGATATACATTGAAACTGAAAAGGCAAAATGTAGACTGAAAAATTCAGGTACAGACACTTACGTGAATAATATATATCTCAGTTGGAAGTCGTAAAAGAAACATGATGTCTGTTGCAATACATAGTAGATCAGAATGGATCGTAAAACAGCGCGTCTCATCTTTACGGTACGTTATTATGATAGACATAGCAGGAGAAGTATATTTAACAGTGTACAGTGTAGTGAGCGATTGATTTTGTATCAGTTTAACTACATATATATATGAAGGTTTGAGGGAGAACAGCTTAATGTTCTTGACTGATCATACCAAAAATATGATACATTGTCATCGCATATCGAGAAGAGCAAACATCCTCGGAAGATAATAAACTAGTGTTTTACTTTACATATGCGGAAAATGAAATACTGTCATACATGCTTGTACTAGAATGCAACAGTAATATTGTGCTTTCTATGCTACATGTAATTAATCGAAAATTGCGGTATTTTGGAGGGAGCATTGTGATTTTTGGTTGTCTGTCTAACCGCCATTGTGTCTTTGACATTACAACTTCCATCTTTGTCTTTTCATCCTTCCATTCTTGATAGACAGAAGGACGGAAATGCAGAGGTTGAAGATGTTTATAGATTTACAAAAACGGAATGCTAGGGGTCAAAGTTGAGGTTGTTTAAAGTAAGGTTGTTGTCAACATACAGAGTAATGGGCATTAAATATCCTATATTAGAAATTGACCACCATTTTAGACATTTAAGACATCCTGAAATGAAAATGCCTATAAGTTGTATCTTGCCAACTTTAACCTCTATCTTTCTATCCTCTAGTGATCTTCTCTGTTAACAACTTCAACCTCATGGATTTTTGCCCTCCTGTCTGTTTATCAACAATTTTAGTTTCTGTCTTTTTTGGCCAATCAAAGATTTCAACCCCTGCTTTCAACTTCAAACATCAATTGCGACTCTTTCTGATACTCGAGGGTCAAAGGGCGTGTCCTGTTCTTAACAGTGTCTCAACGATAACTTGAAAATGGACTCGGATGTTCGTATTTGCCTCATGGTTTTGCATGAAAGCTTTTCACCGACTACCTTGTATTTCGAATCATATAAATCGGCATGTGTTCATAAAGATGGGCATTTCAAATCCCAACTGATAATTTCCCCAGTCTTAGGTATTCAAGGCATTGTGAAATAAAAGTGTAGTTTAATTGTTACAAAAGATTTTCAAGATGTTTAACATAGAAACTGGTGATTCTCCAAGCGTCCGACATTTAAGTTAATGGAATTTCGAATATGAGCGATAAGGACCCTCGTCACGATATGATAGCGCTTCACTGCAACAAGTAAAAACGCAATGCATACATGACTTTAACTACGAATAACTCCTTTTACATTAAGGAATAAAACTCACAGCGGATATGATGTATGTCAACAGGGGATGCTTACTCCTCCTAGGCACCTGATTCCACCCACCTCTCTTTGATATTTATAAGATTTTGGATATTGGTCACATTTTCTTATCTTCACATTTTCATATGTCAAAATTTCTGGCGTCTCACCTATAGCTGATAACATTTTTCGATATCTATTCATTACAAAATTGATTTATTTCGTTTGTGTTGCTCTGATAATAGTTTGCATTGATTCAGTGTGGATGAGTAAGCATTCCTTCTATATTTTTCATTTGATCTCTCAGAGAAGCTTGCCTTCACGAGTATTACGCAGATTCTTCACACTTCACACATGCATAATCTAAGTATTTCAATAGAAATGTTATGGAGAATTACATGTTCCAGGATATGTGATAATGAATCATTAATATATCTTCGTTCATCACCGGTCATTCATATCGTTGAGCTTACAGACACTATAGTGAATTGAAATTAGGGTGACCAGTTTTCATGCAAACAGTATTGGAAATGTCTTGTGTGAATTATAGTAACTTTCGTAGTCGAATCTAATTATTGAAATCAAACCGGAGGACGGCATATAAAGGGGCTCTACCAAGATGAAATGTTAGATCTGTCATAGAACTAATGAAAAATGATGCCACATTGTGCTATGCTGTGCATGATGTGAAATAACATTACTCGGCTGATCAATTGAATTGACCCAGTATGTGAGGATTTATTTGTATAGCTTGAAGAATGTTCCATTGCTCTACATGAGATGTTAAGAAAGTGAATCGGCAGACTTTCGTAGTTGCTTTGAAATTTCGTATGTGGAAACTCTAATGTTATATTGCAAAGTCTGCTTGCAAAGTCACAAAATAATAGAAATCAGTTTGTGTTGAACTTCAGTCGGTTAGCGATAGTTGTCCTCTACCTGGAATAAGTCATTATTTCACATCAACCCAGTTAGACGTTTGTCCTTTAGAAAAAGGGATTCTCTGAGTTTTTAGTCAATATAAAATAAATATGTCTACAATAACTCCTTATTCTCTCCGATGATGGCGATCACTAATAACCCCGTTAGCTCATTTAGAAGGACTTGAATGCGATCGTTCTATCGCTCATTAAAACTTGCCTTTGTTTAAACAAGCGTAATAAGGTCCCCCATAAAGGATGCAGACCGATCTTGGTAAAGCACCGGTTGTATTCAAAGAGAAATTAATTTGGCTTTGATCTTCAGGATCTAAAGTAAATGACTGCCAGGGTCATACAGTCGATAATTCTGCTTATATCATCTGAAAAAAGTATATAATTTGCTTGCAGGAAACGAACTGAACTGATTATATTTCCTAACGACTTTACTCTATTTTTAATGCTGATGATGACGTTTCGTAAAGCAATGATAAGCGTTATTCGGCTTCAATAGTTACAAAAGTTGGCTGTGTCACTTATTGGTAATGTGCGTTTAGATTCTTGCTTTGACGGAGTGAGCCACTTTCAGGGAGGATGATCGTCTGTCTTAAGATGTGAGGGGATGCAAGTTTTCTCCGCCTGAATAATTCCTTAACGTTATAGAATTCATGTATTTGGCCAATAGGTAAGATAACTAACAGTGATCAATCTCGCAAGTTATATATGGAATACAAATTAAGAGCTGGGCAATCATGGACCCCTGGACAGCTGGGCAATCATGGACCCCTGGACACACCAGTTCAGTGCGAGCAGGTGCCTAGGAGGAGTAAGCTTACCCTATCGACCAGTCACACCCGTCATGAGCCCTTTATCTTGATCAGGTACACGGAGTAATCCGTAGTCAAATCAGTGCATACGGAACGGAATAACAATAGCTATGTAACACGTAGTCAACGTTAGTGTATGACGAGCGGTGAAACATGTCAGACAGCACATGACCCAAACGCAGGTTGTGTTGACAAACTATATCGTTACATGTAATACGACCACATGAGTTGCGAAACGCTGACTGAATACCATATGCAGTTGTTGGTGGTATTTTGTTACGTAAATATAGGAAGATGACGATGAACCTTAAATCATCCTGTTTGTCATAAAGTTTAGTTGTTTGTGTGCCGTTAATGTACATGTGTATGTTCTATAAAATATCGAAATTTTGTACGAAGCAGTCGTGTAAGAGTGATGTCTTCACTGGTATGGGATATGTCACGTTAAAAGTCAGCAGTACGCAAATTCTTATGTCGCTGATAAAGCAAATAGTGTGTCATAACCGGACTTCGGACCACGTGTGTCTGACATTTTCAATATCAATTGTCGTTCCGTATGCACTGATTTGACTGTGGATCAACTGATCAAGATAAAGGGCTCAACAGGCAGATGATTATCTTCTTATTATACTGTTCCTACTCTGGTATAGTGCTGGGGTCCGTGTTTTCCTATCTCTTAATTTGTACTCCGTTAAGGCTCATTAGATTGATCACCGTTCGTTATATGTATGAAAAGGATAATTATGGATAGATAAAACGTCATCGGTATATCGAAATGTATTACAGGTCACAGTAATTTTTTCTCCGGTAGAAGCTTTTTAAATAAATTCTGCCTCCCAAGAATATAAAAATTGGCCAAGTAACAAGGGAACACAATGCATGCCCATGGTAATTGCAACCAACTGTTGGAAGACACGATTACCAAACACTGCAAAGATATTGTCATTGAGGAACCCCGGAATCGTTTTACTGTGAACTGCAGAGTGCTTGTGCAAGGTTGTGCGCAAAATCAATCATGTTTAACAAATTAATTTTGAATGGTTAATCAATAGATATGAATATTTCTTTCTTTCCGTTTTTTTGTAGAATAGGCAACAGTCTATAATTTAAAAAAGTCTTGTCTTCAATTTATTGTGAGATATTGTCGTGTAAAGTGCTGGAAAGTCATCCGTTTTGATGTTGTTGATCTGAGAGTTTCTGTACAGACATTTCACTTGAAGTTTTTGGAATCTTTATTTGATTTACACCACTTCTGGCATATGTCGTTGCACAATACGCGTGGATTTTCTTCGCTGCAGCTGTCAATATTTTTGTTAAGAGCAAAGATAGCATGTTAGAACATTTACTGGATACAGTGATATATCTTTGTAAGGGTTTTGTGAAGTCTTGGAATTCAGTATAGGTACGGTAACTCGTATTCATCCATTGGCCGAGATATAAAATGTGTTTAACACATGGTTTTGAAGTATTTCGTCTTTTGAAAGAGCAGTTGGAGTAGAAGTACGATTACCAAATGTGGGAATTAATTTC
The DNA here is from genome assembly GCA_903981925.1 of Ostrea lurida. NCBI lineage: Eukaryota > Metazoa > Mollusca > Bivalvia > Ostreida > Ostreidae > Ostrea > Ostrea lurida. Next base: position 10,470 of record CAJDSM010013036.1, on the reverse strand, counting down.
ACGTTCATTTAAAATATTGAGCCATACAAAGAAATACCACGTTGTTACAAACTTTGCCAGTTAGATCTAAAACACATTTCCCATGCAACTTATCTACTCATTTTAATTTGTCACTTTTGGTTTATAAAACACAGAAGGATAAATGGAACACACTTTTGTTTTATGTGTAATGCGAAATTTAATATTCCTCTTATGAGTCTTATACCAAGTCTTTTTATCCATTCTGACAAGGTATCAAGATGTTCATTTTCATATTACGCCCATCGTATACCATACAAGAAGAAATTTATAATACAGTGTGAATATGAATTTCAATCGTCAATTGAAAGACCGAGGTTCTCTGAATTGTGGACCTTCTAAGATAACTACATTAACTTTCACCAGTAGTAACATGTCCAGTTGGTCTGTAATGTCTGCTATGTAATGTTAGTGCGAACATATTTTTGGTGTTCATGTTATGGTTTCGATCTTTAGTGTTATAATTAACCCCAAACCGTAATTGTAATTGGATAAATAAGGACCAGTGACAATGAGTCAGGCGTCCAACAAAAGCCATTTCATGTTGCTGTGAGAGCCTGAGAAAACAAACGGGGCGTCTGATTTATCATCAAAAAGTTGCATCTATCAACGATTTAGTGCTTGATAGGCGTATTTATAATAGAGATGGTACGAACTGAGCTATGATATGTATTAAAGATCTAAATATGTATTGCCAGCTAAATCAAGGATTTAGTGCTTGATAGGAATATGTCTGATAGAGTAGGTACGAGTTGTAGTCGCTCTAGGAACTCCGGGCTCTTAACGCAGTTGATATGGAGGATATGTAATGTATAAGACCGTATTGCCAGCTAAATCAAAGGAAATGCATTAAATTGGAGATTGCTCTATCAGGGAGACACTTGCTTCCAATGATCAGTGCCGTACTGTATGTGTCAGGCGCTGATCAATAATATATTTTACATTTCTTGGTCAAGGGTGAAATATTTCATGTTAAGGGAAATTGTTTTCATTTTAAGCGACTGTGCAAATTTAGATGTGGAATGATTTGGAAATACATATAAGTCTCTATAGATTATTTTAGGTGCTGGATCCCCAATGTCTATTTTCATGCAATAAAAGTCAACTGATAGGCTATTTTTACCGAGTACAAAAGAATCTTCCTTTAATTGGTGATATAGAACTTGTAAATTTCCTGGAACACACTTGCTTCGGAATGTTAGCGTAAAACGTTGCATTAAGAATTTATGTCACAGTATAACCTCCAGCAATATTTTATTAGTATTGACGTGGAAATTCACAATGTTTTGATGTTTATAAAATTCTAGGGCGGTTTTCTGTATATTCTGGATATTTTTGCCTTTGGTTAACTCAGTATTCCTGATACAGAGCCACTGTGAGTATGATATGTCAACAGGGAATGTTTCATTCCTCGCTATGGCCCTGATCCAACTCTATGTCCAGAGGTCCTGGTGTTTGACTTACTGTTTTGATTATGTTATGGGCTTTTGTGAAATTAAATACTGCTCGTTGCATTTCGCATTTTCTTATAGCGAGACCCCCCCCCCCGCCCCCCCCCCTCCCGAATGTAAAAAAAATATAAATAATCATTAGTTGTTAGTCATGACTTGGCGAAATTCGTCTTATATGACTTAAATTTGTCTTTTGGTTGTGAACGAATGAAGATAAAGAAATGGTGCTAAATCTAAAAAATCAAGGTATGTACATGCAGGAGGAGTAGCACGTTGCCCAGTTGACCGATCACGCGCACAGTGAACCCACTTCTTGATGAAGCGTAATATATATAAGGATATGACAAAGGAAATGGATTATGAAGTACAGGTAGACAGCAATCGGCCCTATGATTAGTAAGATTGTATTCGCAAGATATATAATTATAACGACATAAATATTTGCGAGTTTGCTGACCTTGAATGTAGGTTGTTGGAAACTGGTGTAATATTAAAGGCAAGATAACCGACAGTGATCAATCTCGTAAGTCCTAAATAGAATACCTAAACAAGGTTGGGCAAACACGGACCCCCTGAATACCAGAGGTGGGACAGGTGCCTAGGGGGAGTGCATCCCCTGTTGACGCGGTCATATCGTCCTTGTGCCCTAGTCTTGATCAGGTAAACGAACTATGCCTGTTTGTCTTAATTTGCCTCAGCTTAAGAATCTATCATATTGCTGACGCATGTCTTGCGTATCGCTTATGGGAGTAAACGCATATTCGGATCGACATGTTATTGAAAATAGTATTGTTGACAGACAAAGCATCGCGAATATATTGGTTTGTTGTTGAATGTAAGGGTAGCAGCAACAGAAGGTTTACTTCTCTTGTACAGTGTAGATTTTAATAATATGCACTTTCGAAAACATACAGAAACGGACAATATATAGAATTCCAACATCTGATTATTTGATCTCCAGAAATACGTAGATTTGTCCATGAAAGATCCAGTATCGTTTGAAAATATTTTCCGACGAATGGGCACAAAGTAATGAGAAAAAATACAATCATGTTTTCAAAAAGCCTGATCTTTATTAGGTCACTGAGAATTGGGCTAAAGATTAGTGCACTGCTTCAAGAAAACAATTTGTGTGTAGAATGGACCGACGAGACAATCTATTTATCCATTGATGTGGAAAACTGAATTTATAGTAGGCAAACTTTGGTCTCTTAAAGTTACTCGCATCCTCTTCTGAACGTCTTAAACTTTTTTGCAAAATATCACATGTTATTTAATAGAAATATATTTTTTGTAGGATTTTAATCATTAGCTACATGATTTTGGTAACGTCTTTGATAAATAAATAAAATGGCGAAGTAACAAGTATGAAACGTAATCATAAGTCAAACAACCCATACAAAATCAGTGTAGGGCAACACGAGTCCGGACCTTCGACGAAGAGCAGGCAGGATCAGGTTGCATGGAAGGAGTAAGCATCTCTGCTGACCGGTCACACCCGCGTGAGCCTGTAGTCCGAAACACAGTAAACGGGTTACCGTCCGTCAATCTAGTATGAAAATGACAGTCTAACAAATGGTACTGAACAAATCAGTCAACATATGACTTAGTGATACTTTGTATCGTAAACAGGTCATTTATAGCGACTGTAGAATTTTGGAAATGATGCCTTTAAACGAGATTTCGTTATAACCTGCAAATCAACTTTTTTTGGTTTGTAGTTGGCCTCGCTTTTAAAAAATCATCATACGGCATGGCATGCCTTGCGTATCGATAATGCTAAAAAGTATACTGTTTCTTGTTGGTTGTTTAAACGAGCCTATCCGCTTTCTCCGTATTTGAAGTAGGAGCTCAACCTTAACTGCACCTGATGTATGAGTTGATAAATGAATATCGGAAATCCCGTTATAATTCAGTTTAACACGTTAGGAATAACAATTATTAATTATTCCATACTAGTAATTCTTGCCGATCTTTTGGATTTTTTAAAAAATTAATCTACCCAATGTTCTAGGAACTGGGCGCAACAAGTTATGTATATATCAATGCCAATGTCTATTTCAAAGGTTGGTAAATTGTGAACTTTACGTCGAGGAAGGAACTAGAATTAAAACAATACATGTACATACAATTATATGCTAGAGCATTTAGCAGCGCTTTGATGTTCTCGCAGTGTACATATAGTTTTATGACAACTGCTTCTAGAAAAAGTACACGGCCGATTGTTTTAAAACTTCACAGTCAAAACAGGTTTACCCCACGTGTCCTTTCCGTGCTAACTATCTTCGTAGAAATTTTTTTGACGTTAGTACACCCATACGCTACACAAAGCACCTATGCAAATGTCTGACTAGCCAGTCACATGATAAAATCTACTTTCCTGTCGCTTAATCTAATCTTGTATGACACAATGGCACATGCTTATGGGCTGTCTTCAAGGACACGATAATACACATTACCCCCATTCTTTTAAAATATATTACTACATGCGGTGGTAAAATTACAATTTATGTATTCCAGATACTTTTAATTTGATTTTTATGCCTGTCTTGCTGTAATCAGATTTTGTCTTGTCGCACTAGCTGTTCACTTTAGCAGACATTCAGGCCATTGCGCTATTGCTATTTTGTCGGTTTTCAAGCATTTTTGTATTGGACAATCTGCTATGAGGCAAGAACGTATTGGACCAATGGGTTGCTGACTTCTGTTAGCTTAACAAATCTTATAAATGGGCCGACTTAGGAGGCACGCTATTATGTTTTGCAAACACCCCCCCCCCCCACCCTCAGTAAGATCAGTTTTTGGCTCGGAAATTCAGAGATTCAATGAAAGCTTATTCTAATAGTTACTTATCATATTCTAACAAATTGAATGTTATGTAATTCATTAATGCTCATGCGTATAAGGCTTTTTAAAGCGAGGCCAACTATAACCAAAAAGTTGATGCTGCAGGGTTATAACGAATCTCGTTTAAATCAAGTCCATCATTCGAAAATCTACCGGTCGCTATAATGACACTGTTTGCGATTACAAATTATCATTAAGTCATATGTTGATGATTATTTTTCATACCTTTGTTAGACTGTCATATTCCTACTTATATTTCTAGGGTAATACCGTTTACTTTATTTCAACTACGGGCTTCACGGTGGGTGTGACCGTCAGCGAGGATGCTTACTCCATCATGGACCTGATCCTCACTTCGCTTTTTCGGATTCCGTGTGCCCACACTCGAGTCTTTGTATATTTTTTTTATGACTTTTGATTACGTTGACACAATGTTAACGTTCGCCCTTTTTGATGTTAACTTCGCCTTTTTGTATATAATGATCACATATATTTCATGCCTGTCCTTGGCTTGGATCTATGTTAGAGGGCTAGTTGAGAGCTAGGGAAACAAGTGTTAGAGCTTGGGAATTGATATTTAGAGGGGTTTCAAGTATCACTAGACCCTCATTTAAACCAAACATAACAATAAATTCCGCACAATGGCTGTGAAATGAGAAGTCTCCAAACCCTATTCGGTTTAAAAATACCAGATTCGCCACTGTTAGATCATAGATAAAAAACAATCGAAACTGCGTCAACATGTACGTAGATTAGTTTTATGATGATCGGAGGGCGTTGTTTGCTCAAGAAGAAACTGGTATGCATTGGACTTGAACTTCATTGCTGTACCTAGCTATTTCAATTACAATTTGCCGTAGTTATACGTAAAGAATAGCAAGATAGAATCTGTAAATGTAACGTGCTTAATGTATAAAACAATCACTTGATACGAATCTTGATAATTATTTTTTTTCTCATCATAACATTGATTTTGATCTTAGAATGTCGTTTAGTTTTCTGTACATGAATGCATGTGTCGTCTCATCGTAAATATTCCCTGTCTTCATCTTAATCTAACCCCTGGGGATCCGGGTTAGAAGAGGTCCTCAGTACCTCTTGTTTGTCGTAAGAGACGACTAAATTGGGCGGTCCTTCGGATGATACCACGGAATTCGAGGGCATGTGTCGCAGCAGGTGTGTCACGATGAAGATTCCTCCCTGCTCAAAGGCCGTAAGCGCCGAGCACAGGCCTAAATTTGCAGTGAGTGAAAAATTCTCGAGAGTGACAAAGCAATATACAACCAACCAACATCATATTACTCTGAGGCTCGTCGTATCGTTGGTTTGTCCAGGCAGCCATTACATTGAAATTATTTACTGTAAACGTTAGTGTGAAAATAGTGTGAAAAAACCTTCGCTTTTGTCGGAGGTCCGTGTTGCCCTACACTCGATTTTGTATATGTTTTTTTTATTATGGTTACGTTTAACACGATGTTACCTTCGCCTATTTGTATTAATGTCTTCAGTATGATGGACATGGAAGAGGACGTTTGAAATCTTGTTTATTTGTTTGCTTAGAAAATGTTTACACGTATTGAGAGTCACCAGCTGTACAGGATGTGAAGTACGATGGATTTTGACCTATGCTTATCGCTTAGAGCCCTAGCAGAGTTCCTTAACATCCCAACAACACCTGCCGCGACACGAGACATCCACTTCTAAATCATGAACGTTTGTTGAGGGAATAGTCGCTAATTTAATATGCGCTGCCATGATATGGCCGGGGCTTTGAGTTTTTGTTATGTCCATCTTCCGTTCGTCTGCTCTTCTGTCCGTCCATCTGTCGCAAACTTTGCCTCAAGCTCAGTTTCAAAGAATTTTATTAAACCTTAAAAATAGATAATTAAACAATAAAATGCTTTCTTTGTTGGTTTATTGGATGATGAAGGAAACTATCATTGCAGAAAAAAATTTATAACCCGCTACCGCGGTTATGATTTCTTTTCTGGCAATGATTAGTTTTCTCTTACGCGGGGTTGATGGAATTTTTTTCTGCAATGATAGTTTCCTTTCATCATCCAATAACTAAAAAGCAAATCATTTAATTGTTTTATATTTATATTTTTAGTATTTTCTAATACCTATAAACTATTTTTAAAACACTAAAATATCATATGTTGATCTATTCGTTACTTTAAATTGGAACAGCCAATTCAACTTTGCTAAAAATTGCTCCAGTATTTGGGGTAATGACCTGTGAAATGTGACTCCTTCAAAACCGGATCCAACTGGTTTTGCAACAAACATGCATTTATTGGATGATAAATGCAATGTCAATTTAAAGGAAGATATAGAGAAAAGACACAAGTGAATGTAATACGTTATTGATGACATCTCATCAGCTTGTGACACTGATTTTCAACCTTTGCCTTAGATTTTAACATCGCTTCTCCATATTTGGTGTTATGTTCAGTTTCAAAGTATTTTCAAAGTATTGACAATATTTTGATGGAAACTTTCACTGATACATTTACGTGGTAGCTTTTTAACTGTGGCATTTTCAAATCATGACGTTCCCTGTGGCCTTGACCCTACTTGTCTCTATTTATATTAAAAGTGATTCAGTAAAAAATCATCTCCGAGAGACAGCTTCCTCAAAGTCTTTTGGTGAATGGGATTAAAACAACTTGTTCTGAGACTAGCAACGATTTGTGGTTCTATTTTAGATTTGGCTTTCTGCCATAATATGCTTTAGACAGAGGATATGATCTTGAAACATATTGCTGATCAAGGATGGGGTAATTGAAAATGTTATTGTAATTAGCCGTATTTGTAATTAGCCGTATTTAAACACATTTGTATAAAGGGATTGGGTGTATTTGAATTTGCTTTCCGTTAGAAGTAACTGAATATATACATTCCAAAAATGTCAAGATTTTATTGACATTCTTTATTCAAACTTTTAGGTTTGAAAATGATGGAATCAAATGGCGTCTTGTAATAATGGTGTTGGACGTTCCTTGTTTGTTCGATGAGGTGTTAATACAATGATTAGATATATTATTATGTCTATATACTTGATGCAGCATGACCACAGTGCTCAACACAATAGGTTGTTTGGGTGTGAAGGACACAAGTAGAAAAAAAAACGCGGGGAGTTCACTTTATTTAGGTATTACATTCAGAGCGCTACATGACTTAAAATGTACTGGATTTAGAGTTCATATCCTAGAAAATGCATCTTGAAATTCCAAAGCCAAATTATCATAGAAATTCCTCGAAAGTTTAAAGGCGAATGGAAGAAATATGTTCCTAGACATTTTGAAGTAAATTTCAGCAATTGAAATGTTTTTAGTTATATTCTTCAAAAGAGTTTTGCCCCACGGATGGGGCACCCATGTCCCATGCAATATTTCTGGTTAAGTTTTATGTTCATTGAAGTTGTTGAAGAAGACGTGTTTTTTAGTAAAAGGAAATATTCATTGGATTCTGTCAAAGTGCCAAACACATGCTGAATTCATTTCGTACCGGAGAGGTCGCTATTGGATTAACTAAGTGAGTACTACTGATTCTAATATCACATAAGGCACATCGTGATTAATGATGCATGGTATCTAGTTTTGTTTTCTTATCTTATATATTGTTTGTGATTTATTCATTATTTCTATCTCTGTGATTGATAAAGTATCCATTCTTTTCACGGGCTTTGTTCCAAAGATGGCGACCAATGGAAATAATTATACAACAAGTTGTGTACTCAAGTATATTCTTGCTGAATGAACAGTAGCATGCTCAGTATTATATGATGTCACCGGTAATTGTGACGAATTGGTCAGTTCTCAGGTTGAGCTATCCCATGATTCAGCTTGACGCAGTTGATTCTGGGACGAGTACATTTTGCTACTGAAAAATGGTACATTATTGATTGATTGATTGTATATTGTTTAACGTCCTACTCGAGAACATTTCACTCAGATAGAGACGTCACCATTGCGGGTGAAGGGCTGCAAAATTTAGGCTTATGCTCTACATTCGGGGCCTTTGAGCAGGGAGAGATATTTATCGTGTCGTACCTGCTGTGACACGAGGCCTCGGTTATTCCGGTCTCAACTGAAGGACTGCCCCATTCAAACGCCTCTTACGACACTCAAGGGGATGCTGTCAGAGGACCTATTCTAACCCGGATAATCACAGGTCGCTGCAGTATGGATGATATATGGTACTAGTAATTAGAGCAGGGCTGTGCACATTTCTAATGTCAAGGTGGATACAACGAATATGGAAATATCTCATAACCCTATTGGGAATGCAAAATTAACTGTACAGTAAGCACCCCTGGAGATGCCAGAGGCTGGATCATGTGCCTAGAGGGTGTAAGCAATCCCTGTCGACCGGCGATACAAATGTGTTAAGTATCTAGTCTGTAAACTAATGTGCCGGTATGAAGCATTATGTGATTGTCAAGGAAGCAGTTGCTTGTCACATATACTTGATAAAGGATTTAAAAGAGGACATTGAGATTATTATTGAAAATAACGAAGGAAGGGACAGAATCACAAAAGTAAAAGCTGTATATAGTGGATGTATTACACAGGTATTTGTACAATTATGTAATTTGACCAAGTAATTTATCTAATTATGGGAATATTGAAATATAGCAACCTGTAATCAAATTGGGCGAGTTTAACAAATGTTCAGAAAGCACAAACGTGTAAGCATTGCAAAAGAGAATGTAAGGACGGGGTGGCGGATTCAAAAATCAATTCCCGGTAAATAATGTCTGAAGTCTTTACGGTCCGAGCAAATAAATAATGACNGGGGGGGGGGCGTTTTAATTGGTCAAGCATGGATAAAAGAACCATTACGTCATCCAGCATTTTATAAGGGAAAGTCTGCAGTGATAAGAAAATATACACATATGCTGTTCCTTTACCGCCTGATTTGAAAGATATATGAATGTATGTAAATTTGCCATCTTCTTGAAGGGGAGACAATCGCCAGGATATTCCCAAACGCATTGAAAATTTACAGCATTGATCTCTTGCAGCCATTTTGTATCGCCATTAGCGGAAGTAGATGTCAAAAAGCCGTCATATTTTGTGCAGACGTTGTTGCACTCTGGTATAGGACTGAAATACCACAGTATCTTCAAGACGTCTCAGAAGATTTGGATAACACTTTCTCTGGCTGATTAGATATGAAATGGCTGTTTCTTCAGTCATTAAACTTAAGGAAGTGTGAGATTACGCAAGTTTCGATATCAAATAAGGAAGTTTACTGTCTCCCTAGCAGTGGGAAGCCAATCAATAACTTGGACACGTACGCGTACATGCGACTCTGAGAGAGAAAGTAATTATAATCATAGGTAATACCGTGCGCATTGCTTGTCTTCATATGCTGCACGTAAATATATGCAAGTTCAAAATTCAGAAAATGAAAAATAAAAAACCCAGTTTTTGGTACTAAAGGGATTGTCATAACTTGTCTGTCGTCTGTTCATCGACAACCTTTGTAAAAATGTCTTTTAACATGGACCGTTGTTTGCTCTGACTATTTCAACCAGTTGCTCCATGCATCATTACGCAAAGAGGATTCAAGTTTAGTTGTAATAGATTGGTACCGTATATGATTTATATATGTCTCCCTTTGTAAAGGAGATAGTGAATAGTGGCAGTGCATTTGATTGTAGCTAGTCATCAGGTCAAATGCTGTCTCAATTGTTAGACACTCTTTAAACACGAATTTGAAAACGGATACTCCTTTATTCTGACCAAGGCACTAGTATAGGACACGCGTTGGTATGACCGGTCAACAGGGCATGCTTACTCCTCCTAGAGATCAGATGTCCTCTATCCAGGGTCCATGTTTGCCCTACTCTTCTTTGTTGGAGTTGTGAGATTGATCGCTGTTTTATATCCTCATCTTTTCTTAAGAACCACCGGGATGAAAGGCTTGATCTTGCAAGAAAGATTCTATCTAGGAAAACGATTCAAGTTTATTTAAACTACGACCCCATCCCTACTTAGCCAAGGTGAAACTACAAGTTTAATTAACGTTTGTATNACGATTCAAGTTTATTTAAACTACGACCCCACCCCTACTTAGCCAAGGTGAAACAACAAGTTTAATTCACGTTTGTAGAATGTAGTGGACACATTGTCAAGGAAGTGTC
>CAJDSM010013032.1:18191-30033 GCA_903981925.1 Ostrea lurida | reverse complement strand
TATAATGAAATCAAATCGAAACGACATCTAAGGAATAACACAACGAAGCGAAACGAAACAAATTCATAACCGAACTCTTTAAAAATGGTGATATGAGCAAACTCTTAGTCCTGCGTGAAAAGTTGCCACATATCGGCTTTTCTTCTTATCTATTATGAACTCCTTACACCCAGAGAGTCCAGGACACTGTCGAAAATTACGATGGTGACGATGGATAGATATCAAAGAAATTTGATTCCTTGTCAGAATTGATAAAAAGTATAATATAAACATTAGAATACCCTATTAGATTCATCAAAACAACAGTGCGTACCATCTATCCTTCTTCTGTGTTTCGTAATCCAGAAGTGATTGAAGAATTAGATAGGTTGCATGAGGGATATGTTTTGGTTCCAGCTGACAAAGTTGTAACAATATTGTCTTTGTCTGCAAGGCTCATTATTGCAACTGCATTTAAATGAGCTCGGCTTAAGTCCACTCTGTTATCGTATATACTCCAATGCCTTTCCAAAGAGACGTCTTCATATGAGTGAAAATTCTCAATATTAAACAATATACAATCAATCAATATTTCTAAAGATGAAATTCTTCCAAATCATGCATATGCTTAATGGGACGGATGAATTTGAGATTCCAAAACTTACAAAAACCCTTGCAAACAAAGATCCATTAAATGTCCTATCAAGCACCATCTTTTCTCCTCACAAAAATATTGACAGCAGAGAAGGAGAAACTTTAGACCTATTGTGTAACAACATATGCCCGAAGTTCTGTACATTAAACGTGGATTTAAAAAATTCGAAAGAACTTCTTGTAAATTTTCCTGTGGGGACCGGGTTAGAATACATGTAGATCCTCAGCACCCCTTGCATGTCGTAAGAGGCGACTAAATGGAGCCGCCTTCGGACAAGACCGCAGAAACCGACGCCCTGTGTCACAGCAGGTGTGGCACGATAAAGATCCCTCCCTGATCAAATGCCATGAGCGCCAGCACAGGCCTAAATTTTGTAGCCCTTCACCGGCATTGGTGACGTCACCATATGAGTGAAATATTTTTAAGCGGACGTAAAACAACATATAATCAATCAATTTTGTAGAACTTCTCTAATCAACATCATCAAAACGCATGCTTTTTAACACTAAATGGAAGACCATTTCTCACGATAAATGAAAGACAGACTTTGTGACATTCTTTCAACAAAAATAGAAGAAATAAAAAAGAATATTTAAATCAGTCATTCAAAAAATCACTTACAACTCGATTCTACGCTCAAGTACTCGTAAGTTGAAATTAGAACGATGCTGGAATTCCTCGTTGACAATATCTTCGCAGTATTTGGTGATCATGTCTTCCAACAGTCTGTTACAATTTCCGTGGATCAGATTGTTAAATGACCAGTTTTTATCTTGTGAGGCATATCTTATTCAAAAGCTACAGGGGAAGAAAACTCTCTAGCTGTGGCCTTTAATTCGACATTTCTATATAATAACGACACTTTATCTGCTAACAGTGGCGGATCCAGGATTTGTCGAAAGGGGGGCCCGGTCTTTGAAAAAAGTGGGCTGTACACGTCGCTGACTAGAGGTCTAGAATAAAACCGAAGTGGGGGCCCAGGGGGCGAAGCTCCGGAAGCTCTTGAGTTTAAGGGCTTTTAAAGTTATTTTGAAGGGTTTATTTAGCAATAATTCATACATAATGATAATTTTGGCCACCAAAAGGGGGGGCCCGGGCCCCCTGGGCCCCCCTCTAAATCCGCCACTGGCTAATGATAATAATTTTCATTCATACGTCGATTCGATATATCACAGTGAAGTTGAAGTGAAAGAAACCACCGAAACCATAGAGTCTTCACAAATGTTTCGTACTTAGATAGTGTGTTTCGTACTTAATAGTGTTGTCGTACTTAGATAGTGTGTTTCGTACTTAGATAGTGTGTTTCGTACTTAGATAGTGTGTTTCGTACTTAGATAGTGTGTTGAACATAGACATTAACGACAAACTAACAATTCAACTTTATGACAAACAGGATAATTTCAGCTTCTTCATTTTCCCATATTTAACATTACATTTCATCTGTATTTTGTGCTGATTCGATACGCAAGAGCTTGTTCTAAGGATGTTCACTTTTTAAATCTAGGCAGGCTACTGATAAACAAGGTGATGTTGCAGGGGTTTCAACAGTCATGTGAAAGTCAGCATTTCGCAAATAACAAAGAATCCTGAACGTTTCATAGAAGTATATGGAGTGAATGGGAATCGGGAACGAACGAACGGACGGACGGAACACAGGATCACTATAGATCTCTTGCTTCGCTAGCGGTGGTATAATAAAGGGCTCGCGGGGGTGCTTACTCCTTCTAGGCACCTGACCCACCTCTGGTGTATCCAGGGGTCAGTGTTTACCCAACTCGTAATTTGTATTCCATATTAGATTCATGAGATTGACCACTGTTCGTTATCTTCACCTTTCAATACACGAATACAAATATTACTGATTCTTGAAAGCCAACAGTATCCACATTATATGCATACATAAAAAGGCAAAGATATTAACGAACAGGGACATCTACTAAGTCCCAACAGAATACAAGGCGAGAATTAGGCAGACACGGACCCCTGGACACACCAGAGTGGGTTCAGGTGTTTAGGAGGAGTAAGCATCCCATGTCGACCGTCACACCCACCATGATTCCATTATCTTTTACTGAAACGTGGGTCTATGTCTATAAAAGTCAAGATTGATATTGGAATGGGGGGTGATCAGAAAGAAACTTTCGTAGTTAATTAAATGATTTTAGTTTCGATGCAGAAGTTTCAGAACTGGGTACTGGAGTTGGATCCGCCTCAGAATCAAAACATGTTCATTATTTTTACTCTATATTAATGCAGTGTGGATATTGTTGGTTTTACAAGATATATGGAGTCGGCCATCGATAGGATAAATCTTACCCAATTGTATTCGTAAATGTACTGCAGTGTATATGAATCTTGCATGAGTGAAAGTGTCATACATGTACCTCAGTGTTAGAGATGAGAAAGTGTCACATGTACTTCAGCAATTAGAGATGATGAAAGTGTCACATGTACCTCAGCAGTTAGAGATGATGAAAGTGTCATACACGTACCTCAGCAGTTAGAGGTGATGAAAGTTCCTACATGTATCTCAGCAGTTAGAGATGATGAAAGTGTCATACATGTACCTCAGCTGTTAGAGATGATGAAAGTGCCACGTGTACCTCAGCAGTTAGAGATGATGAAAGTGTCATACATGTACCTCAGCTGTTAGAGATGATGAAAGTGCCACGTGTACTCAGCAGTTAGAGATGATGAAAGTGTCAATGTACCTCAGCAGTTAGAGATGATAGAAGTGTCATACATGTACCTCAGCAGTTAGAGATGATGAAAGTGGCATACATGTACCTCAGCTGTTAGAGATGATGAAAGTGCCACGTGTACCTCAGCAGTTAGAGATGATGAATTGTACAATGTACCTCAGCAGTTAGAGATGATGAAAGTGTCATACATGTACCTCAGCAGTTAGAGATGAGAAAGTGTCATACATGTACCTCAGCAGTTAGAGATGATGAAAGTGTCATACATGTATCTCAGCAGTTAATGATGAAAGTGTCATCAATTTACCTCAGCAGTTAGAGATGATGAAAGTGTCATACATGTACCTCAGCAGTTAGAGATGATGAAAGTGTCACATGTACCTCAGCAGTTAGAGATGAAATAAGATGTTGCAATTGTTCTTTCTGTCTAATTTCTCAGATACCATCCTCTTCAAGCAATGGTTGATGCTGACCAAGGCAACTTAAAAATGTTTCAATGAACCTGAAACACCACATACATCACTCTTACTTTCTATCTTAGTATAATGGTCAGCAAAATTTGAACGTCATTTGTTGTTCAAGTGAGATACAGCACTTACAATTCTTCGCTATGTTAACAAGTGTCATCCATGTTTTTGTTTACCTATATGAATATGCTAGTATACGTTCCATTTAAAGCAATTTTTTCAAATTACAAGTTCATTCTGAACACAATTAAATAGTTTCTAGTGTTTCTCACATCTAATTTGATTTGAACAAGGTATTTTCTGTGAAGCAATCTTTATGTAAATGTAAAAAGGCGCGAGCCTTGTTTACATTGCAAAGAATTGTAAGTGCTGTATCTCACTTGAACTCAACAAATGACTTTCAAATTTTTGCTGACCATTAGAAATACCAGAATTGAGCATTGTAAACATTAAAAATGAAAATCTAAAATCTAAACATTTTTAGCTCAAAACGTGCCATGCCCCTTTAAAGATTAAAACTGTAAAAATGGGTCACGGAGCACGTCGTAATTCGTACCAGACAACAATACACTATATAATATCTCAGAAAAATTGCACTAAAACGAAAAAAAATTGGATGCTTAAATGAAGAATTAATTGTTACCTCATTTCACGTGTCAAATTTTGGCGCAATATATTGCTTCGTTGAACGGAAATCGCTTATAGAGGTAAGGTAGTCCTCATTAAAAATGCAAAGAAAGTTGACGTCGCATGACGTTACGGAGCAGCGAGTAGCGATAGCATCTTTGTTGCAGTCAAGAAAACCCGATACAAACTTGTAATATGCTAAACAAAGAAGGAAAGCTTGCATTTCTTTATAAATAACATAGGGGTTTTTGAGAGGTAAAAACTCTGTATCGAATGATTGGCGACCTGGAGAGGAGGGAAATCACGTTTTCCTAATGTTATTTAGCAAAATAACAAGGTAAAAAGTCCGACGAACTTTAACTTATATTACTCGATCTATTAACAAACTAGATGCCAAGTACTATAGAGATGTTTTTAATGAGTTGGTAAGGCGCTACATATATAACACCATTTCCATTTAATGAAATGCGATGAAAATTCCACAATTATAGAATAAATGTTTAATATAAGATAGTGTGTTGAATTGATTTGCATACAAATAATTTGAAAAAGAGAGGCATTGTCTACATATTTTTTATGACCCTCGTTTTTTGGGTGGTTTTTTTTTGGGGGGGGGGGGGGGGTTGGTGCTTGGGTTTTTTTTTGTTTTTTTTTGGTTTTTTTTTGTTTGGGGTTTTTTGTTTGTTTGTTGTGTGTTTTTTTTTATTTGTTTTTTTGTTTTTCTTTTGTGTTTTGTTTTGTTGTTTTTTGTTTTTTTTTTGTTTTTTTTTTTGGTATTTTTACCTCTAATGTTTTGGATTTTTTTTTTTTTACGTTTAATGTCTTAATGAGTAATGATACATAACGGTGTCTTGTCACTGTCATTGAGTGACGTTGTGATGTCAACGTATAAATGTTTAGTATGACGTTGTCATGTCATTGTATTTGTCAAAAACACCATAACGTATGTCTAAGGTTTGTTTGTTTATTTTTATTGGGAAATGCTATTGTAATGTAAATATTGTATAATAAACAAATATGAAAATAGGAGATAGCGAACAGTGATTGATCTTATAGATACCATAAAATTGAGATCAGACTTGGAAACCCTGAATTTAAATTTTATACCGATTGCTATGCAAATCGGAGCTTTTAAAAGATGTCATCTAGTTTTTAATTCACCAGACATTTTCCTACAGCCTATACCCACGATACTCGTAATACGCGGTCTTTTGACCTTGGACCGAATAATTCTTTCGAATTTGTCTTCTTACATTCAAAATTTTTATAGCCTAACAATTGATTCATTTTTTTTCCAATTTGGAGTGAACCCATAATCTCGACATATATTGTACGCATGCTTTCGATTTACTGACAAAAAGATATCTTTTATGGCGGAAGTTTGTTAAAATTTTCTCATGAAGAAGATAAAGATTTGTTCTTCATCACTTCCGTATCATTAGAATCACGCATCGATGTACAAGTTGCTGTTTGGAGTTATGAACAGTGAGCAGATGTTTGACTTCGATCAGGTTTGTGGGTTCATATTTCTATCTTACATTGTATCTTTTTGTGAGTGGATGTGCATTTAATTGATAATAACACCATTCATAATTGATATATAGATAAATGTCATTTAATGGCAATAAAGATTGTTTACATGGTATATTCATATTTTGGTTATTCAACATTGCTATTCAATTATCATATCATATACTTACTACTTACGTAAATTTCCCCGAATCCGTCAAAGTATCTTTATTCAAATATGAAAATAATATCATTTGAGATACAGATATTTTAACAAAATTCCAAATATATCCAAATAAGTATCGTGGTAAAAGAATCCCGCTTTCCGTTAAGTTGAATATATCGATTTCTATGTCCGGAGTTGTCCTAATTATCCGTCTGTATTAATTTCCATTTCCATCGGAAATCGTGAAGTATTAGTATGGACAAAGCGGTCAATGGGGATTGTGTAGAGAAACAACAAATTTTATTTGCTATTGATTTCCCGAATGGTCAGCGTCGTAATCTATTCTCGTTTATGAAAATCTTACTAGGCCATTCGTTTGTTGTTCATTGTTTTTCTATGTTATTTTGTTGTGTATTTTCCCTCTATAAAATCTTGCGCATCAGGGCTTGATTAAGTATCTCGCCCAATGTTAGAAGCAAATAGTTTACCTACGGATATCAATATTACTCGTGGAAGCGTCAGGAAATGGTGGACTAGTGGTATGGTTAGTTTACTTATACTTCAGAAAGTGGCGTTGAGAGCGACTATCCAGTGTCTCGGTAAATATTACGGACACCTGTTACACGGCAGAGGTTGTTTTATCCGTTCAGTTCACAACGAGGCAAAGAGGAGGCGTGCAATATGTGTTCGGTTTATCAATATCAAGTGCTTATGGAATATTTTCTTCTTGTGACGTAAAAAAATGTTTGTTTTTTAAATAAAAATAGGTCATGATTTACACTTACATAACTAATTGGCATATATGTAATTGTAATGATTGATTCTTTCATACCTCTTTCGAATAAATAAATGATACTGGAATGAATTCGCCGGTGACTCGTTTATGCGTTAGAAGGAATTCCTATAGATTCATTTCTTCTCATATACAGGTATGGAAATTGGGTATACTGATGTGACTTTTCTGTTATATCAACCTTTCTGATATATATTCATTTCTCTATAGTATTACGAAAGTTTTTTATCGTGTTTCAGGAAGAAGATGACACGGGAGAGGACTTCAATGGACACTTGAGGTACAGATTCCCCCCCCCCCCCCCCCCGTTATAATATGACATGATCTTGATTTGCAAAATAGGGCATATTTCAACTAATTTTCATATTTTGCTGTGTTATTATACACTGATTATATTGGTATGAAATGGCGTTCCAGATGATTTAGTTCGAATAGCGGTTTCACTTAACAAAATATCGTTTCAATACCGGACATTTAATAAAACATGCGTTCCCTTTGAATCTTGTCCTAATGTTCACCTGATCAGTTGATTAAAACGACGTACATAACACTACCAATATTTATCATGACATACCCAATCTAGATTTTGTTTGCTTTGAAGATTGGTCTGTTCCTCCCATTTTGATTAAAGGTTCTTCAAACATGGATTAGCTTTGCTAAAGTAACGTATTCAAAATACACAGTGAATGTCACAAACCTACATACCTGAAATGGACGAAAACTTTCCATAATTAAAAGTTGCATTTGCGAGCAGTATGGGAATAGGGTGTCTAATGTTGGTGACCATTTCTTCGCCTATCAAGGAAAACTGACCAGTTCCTGTGCCCATTGCTACTCTTCCTGCAATAATTGATCATTGTGATGTCACATTTCTCGCATGTTCTATTGTTAATTCAATAACACGGTGATGATACTGCGAAAAGGTCATTTCTCAGGGGCCTTAACTACTAGAAACAAGTGACAAAAACCAATACTCAATTGCTGAAAATAAAATAAACCAGGCTGTAAGAGTATTATGTGAGTTAAGCTATGTGACAGACGTGTAACCCTGAGACTAGGATATTGGTCTCTCTCTTTCTCGAAGTTGACGACCAATCCTCTCTCATCGGTCGTTCTAAAGTGTCGGTGTTTATAGGGTATGTCCTTGTTGGGGTGTCAGAAAATACCGGCATACATACAGAGTTTCTTGCAGTCGGAATACCTCTTTGCAATGTCGTTGACTTTCTTTCGCCGCCTTTCCAGGCGCGTTATAGAGCTTCAGAGATCTAGGTAAGTTATCAGTCCCATTACTGGAACTGCAAATTAATCTGTATTTAGATAAAATTGGTCGGTAACTTTCTACAGGGTTGATTCTGTTAATTGTTCGTTAACTTTCTACAGGGTAATTCTGTATTTAGATAACATTGATCGTTAACTTTCTACAGGGTTGGGTTTTTTTTTACTTTCTACAGGGTTGATTCTGCCTTTTTGGATGAACATGGAATTATGTCTGTGGCGGACGTGAATGAGAACTACAGCTCTCCAGTGACCTGTGACGATGACCATAACAGAGAGCAACAGGCGGCAACCACAGAGAACATGGTAATGCTTTCTTACATATTGACTCCATTTCAATTCTATTCAATTTATTCAATCAAACCACAATTAAATTGGTACATGGGGTACAAAATAAGAGTTACGTTTATAATTACAAATGACGTCAGAAGAGTGTATGTAGGTATGCAAATATAATATATGCATGAATATACAATATATATATATATATGTAAAATGTACAGTAGAAAAGTAATTTTGTATTACGGAAAACAGACTTTTTCATATATTTTTGAAATAAAGATACACAGTTTCTTAAGTTTTTTAATATAACTAGTCGACATAATTTTATTAAATTTCGCAGTTTCCATTAAACATTGTTTCTCAATATCACATTTATCGAAATATATTTTACTTGTAAAACCATTCATTTTTAAAAATAAATTCGAAAGAGTGATTCGTAAAAGAACATTTTTTTTAAAAATCACCCATGCTAAAAAATTGTGTTTATTTCTTTTTTGCAGGAGAGAGTTTCGTTTTGGGATATTGTTTTAGATCCTGATGGCAACATAGCTTTTTACTGGATGGTGAGTTAGATTTAGAGCATTTTTTATTCGCTGTCCGCAGATTTTTTTTTAACATCATATAAAGTTGGAGAAAGTTGAAGTTAAAGTTGAAGAAAAATTACACGATCGCTGAGGTCAAATCTTTACCAGATTTTTAAGTGGATTGTTAATAAAACAACATGCTGTGTTTTTAACAACACACAATATCCATCATTTCCTCTCTCCCTAATGGATTGCCATGCTGGGGTCTATTGTTAGGATTTCTATTGTAGGGTTTGGTAACCTTGTCGGTGCTTTATAATCTAGCAGTTATCATCTTACGGCTCACCTTCACAGATATGGCGGCTTATGTAAGTTCATTCCATTTCGCAAAAAAAAATGTTATCTGTTCTTAAAAATCTCCGTTTTCTCCTTATGTGTGTGATGTAAGACCTGTTTAATTCATATTAATTTTACGAGGAGTTCCCGTAATTCTATATCAGTGCAGTGCATGATTTATGCGAAAGTCTTCAACATTTTCAACTATTTATCAATTTTCGTTCCTTTCGATTTGTCAGATTGAATTTGATGTATAAAATTTTCAAAAATTATTGTAAAGCATGAGTCAATAAGATTGAAATGCATTTAAATATTCAAAACAATTAAATTACATTTCTCACTTTCGACCTTGAATTGGTGTACACACCTGTCAATGCATTTGCCATCCTATTATAATTAAATTTTTGGACGCTACGCATTTCGTAATGTTGGTGTAAATAACACGTTCAAGTTTTCTATCTATGCAAACTTTGTCCTCTTCTATAGGATACATGTACATGAACATCATTATTTTCCAAATGCAGGTTTCAATTTTTGTTATGGCAAAAGAAAAATAGTTTATTTTCCAAATATAACAAACCCCAAAAAAACCGAAAACAAAACAGGGGGAAAAAACCAACAACAAAGAAACAAACAAGCACCCCCCCCCCCGAACAGTACAGTTATTAGCTGTTTTCTTGCAGTGGGCGTACTTATTCCTCCTGTGTGACACTGTCTCGGATGCTGTCTACATTCTTGATATATTTATTCAATTCAGAGTGGCCTACTATGATGATGGGTGCCTGGTATGTAATACTTTTATCATCACGGTACATTTCATTTTGAACAATATACGTATATAACAATTGAAATTATATATACATGTTCATCTACAAGACAAGCTCGGAATACGCTGCAAAATTGCAATAGAAAAAATATTTCATCTCATTCGGGTGGAGTATATCATTACATGTAATTTATTGGACGAAATGTAGCTTTATCCAACTATCAATAAATTTAGCAATGTTCCTTTTTTGCCCACTTAGAAATGTGGTCTCAACAAAGTGTTGTGCACGCGATACAAACATACTGAGTTTCACATGTGAATTTTCAACTAAAACCACGTGTTCCCTTCTTAGTGTTGGTGTAGAGAAACACGTGGTTAAAAAGTTATTGTATACACTGACATCGTTTCGTAACTTTATTTAGGAATAAGGGCCCATTTTCCAAATATCGTATTAAATGATTGGCAATACAAATAAAAGGAAGAAAGAAAAACTCTCAATATATATAAATGTATGTCAAGCGAGTTACTCACGTGTAAAGCAATGTTGCACGTGATTCGCGGACCTGAAAATGCCGTCCAATAACCTTTATTTTAAAAAAATATATTATGGCTTGCGCTTAAGCTTAATTTTTTATTTGATATTCTATTTTGTAATAAAGAATTGCAAAGAAATTTGCAAATTGAATGGAATACATTAAGTTATTACAATTATTGCTTTTAGTAGGCGACCCGCCACCAATAATTGTAATAATTGAAACTAGGGTCCTTCCACTCCTTCAAAATGTGGGATTTTTTTTTTTCAAATTACCATTCCACAACTTAGATGTTCAGTCGCCAAAATTGTTCGTACCTGTATACATACCTGTATATGCCATTTTAACTGAACATTACAAGTTCACCGATGAGTTAATGTACTTGTATCTGTTGCCTTTATATATAAGTAACTGCATTTTTTTTCTTTAAAAAATAAATTATAGGAAGTGGACCCAAAGAAACTCTGCCTGAATTACAGAAGTCAAAGCAGATTCGTAGCTGATATGATATCTATACTTCCGTCACAAAGTATTGCAAGTTTTTGTATAGGTAGGATTTTAACGTTCAAACCTTTTTAATACAACGATTTCAATTTCTGCTTTATCTTGATCGTACATACATTGAACATGTATTATTCTAAATTCTAGGTTGTCTACGTTACGTTTTCGTCCATGTTGAATTTCTTTACCTCAGTAAGTGTTTAATATGATAAAGCACCCTGTACTTCTAGTTTGCCAAATGTATGTAATGAATAAAGTAAATATAATATAACGATGAAATTGTTTGCGTTGACATAAAATTATAAAGTATATGACAGCAATAAAGCATCTATGTTGACATCAAGTTCTGAAACTGCAGTCAAGTGGTTATTTGTGTTTGGCGTCAAATTACATTGTTACGTTCCTGTAAACGAAATAAAATGGTTATTTATAGCATTGTGTAATATTTTCTTTCAGACAGCCTCTATATCCCTTTGTTACGTCTACCTCGACTAGTAAAAACATACATTGTTGTCAGATTTTTCGAAGTAACAGATAGGTAAGTGTTAAAATTCCAATGACTTAAGTAGTATAATATTACGTTTATTACCAAGAAACATGTATTTCTAAGGTACAATATATCTTCGTGGACACTTTTCGAAATAGAATGCTAGATACATGTATATTTTGTGCAAATTCATAGTAATGTTTCATGCAGTCCCTGTCAGTGGTAATGTTTCATGTCAATATG
>CAJDSM010013029.1:0-15914 GCA_903981925.1 Ostrea lurida | reverse complement strand
ACATAATTAATGAGGAAAGAGAAACATGTACACTTTGGAGGATTCCGTTGTAATTGTTCAATATCTAGGCACTGCAACGTCTGTTTGTAATTAAATCTTGGATGCATAGTGGAATATTATCTATATGAAATACAAGGTGGGATTTCATCTTAAAGTAGGCGGAATACAGGACTGTACTTTTTTATGTTGAGGAGTTGTTAATGTTGACAGCATCGATTCCTTTATTTTCAAATTTGAGATGTAGGAATCGGCGAGGTTTCTGGAGTTCGACCTCATCATTAATACGGGTGGAACAAAGAGTCTGTGATGAGCAAACTCCCCTTAATTATCAAGTCAGTATTTCGGTGTTGAGGAAATCCAAAGTTAGAGCTCTTTTAGGCATGATTTAGTTTGAGTGCGAATGTGATGTGGACCCAATGGTTTATTCATGTACAGGTAAAGGGAGTCAAAGGAACATCATGTATTATGGTTTGTTGTACGAACGATGTCCCTGACTACGTTTACGTCTAGTGTATTTGGTAAAAAGTCCATCACATTTACATTGTTTACACTGTGGACTAGAAAATTTCCTATGCTTCACATATTGTCATTGCACCATATGGAAAGGCAGTGCCTAGTTTCCTAATCACAGTATTCTTCTCGTTGTCTACGGAAAGTGTACTTAATGTTGGACTATTGGTTTTGATGATAAATTTTTTCCTATTTAATTCTCACTTTCAATAGAGTAAGATGGAATGGTGGGAAGAATAAAATGTTTAATAAAGAAGTTTGGTGCCTCCGCTTTTAATTTCAATCTAATTGTTTTTGCATTGTTTCGTTGTAAAACCCCAATACAATAATTTTCCAACAATTGTAAAACCCCAAACAAACTAATTTTCCTTTCTCAAGATTGTCATATATTAAAGGGACTGACCCACAATTTTCTGAACATTTGTTTTATTACTCTTTATGATTAAATCTCTTGTCTCATGTGATAAGTTCAAATTTGTGACTGTGCAGCATGAAAAGAAATTGACAAACTTATTTTGTTTGTAAATATAAACACTGGTAAGAACGCTAAACATTTGGGGTGGTGGTTCTTGTGCGTAAATCGGGCGATGATCTACAAATGATAATTTCCTGTAAAAAAAAAAAAAACTAATCATGTGAATACATGTGAAAATGTTCCTGGTTTACTCTCTTGTTGTCTTTTTCCATTACGGAACCGCCACACAATGTTCGCGTAAACCATCATCCCCCCCAAATGCGACGTATGATCCAGTGATAAATAGACTCGAGCTTTGTTTGCATAACAAAGGGTTACGGATCAAAAGGTCCAAATTTGAATGTAGTTGAAAATGAGTTAGTCCCCTTCTTATATTTTAACATCAAAAATGAAAAATCTTTGATCAAACATGCGTGGGTAAATCCTTTATTAACACAAGTTTATAAAAGAATGTGATATTTACACAAAGATCTGAAATATTTTTATAATACAACTGCTATGGGTATGCAATTGTTTCTTCCTTTTTTAACTTTTACACTCGGATGGGACGTTAAATGGTGCCCGTGTAAAGGTAACAACCCCTTGGCCACACAAAAGATCATTCCCTTATGTTCGAAAAGAGAAGGCTCACTGAGGTCAGTCAGGAAACCACAACACTCAAAACCAATCATTGCAGTCACTAACCGCCGTGATAATGGCTGAATATTGCAAAATGGCGTAAACATTAAATAATTGGATTGATTGATTATTTGTTGTTTTTCCGTCCCGTCGGAATAATTTCACTCAATCTTGAGAACGTCACTATTGCCGGTGAAAGGGCCGCAAATTTAGGCCTATGCTTAGCACTCATGCTTTTAGCAGTGGGGTCTTTAGGTGCAACACCGCTGCGACACGGGGCATCCGTTTTAAGTTCGCACTCCGAAGGACGCCGTGACATTCACACCTGTTGCCGAGCGTTGGCAGTGGAATGTCACTACCTTGCTACGACTTAGGTCGGTCGCCGGCCGGGATTCGAACACCCAACCTTCCGCATGCGAGGCGAAACGCCTACGCTGGTGTGTGTGGGGGTGGGGTGGGGGGGGGGGGGTGGGGTTGTGTGGTGGGCTGGGGGTGGCGGCTGGGTGGTGTGTGGGGTGGGGGGGGGATGTTGGGGGTGGGGAGCGGTGGGGGGGGTGGGGGAGGGGGGATGGGTGGGTGGGGGGTGGGGGGGGGGTGTGGTGGGGGGGTGGGGTGTGGGGGTGGGTGGGTGGTTGGGGCTGGGTGTGGTGGGGTGGGTGTGGGGGGGTGGGCGGTGGGTGGGGGGGGTGGGGGTGGGTGTGTGGGGTGGGGTGGGGGGGGGGGGTGTGGTGGTGGTGGTGGGGGGGGGGGGGGGGGTGGTGGGGATGTGTGGGTGGTGGTGGGTGCGGTTGGTGGTGTGGGGTGGGGGGGGGGGGGGTGGTGGCTGGGGGGGGTGGGTGTGTGTTGTGGGGTGGGTGGTGGTGTGTGGGATGTGGGGTGTGGTGGGGGGGGGGGTGGGTGGGGGGGGGTGTGTTGGGCTGGGGTGGTGGCCTGGAGGTGTGGGTGCGGGGGTGGGCTGTGGGGGGGTGGGGGAGTGGGTGGGGGTGTGAGGCTCAGAGCAATCAATCTATCCTCATGGTGATCCTGCCTTCGCTTTGTCGAGGTCCGTGTTGCCTACACTCGATTTTGTATATGTTTTTTGGATTATGATTACGTTTGACACAATGTTAATTCGCCTTTTTGTATTAGACGCATCATTACTGCGTCGCAAGGCGTTCAAATTTAGATATATGCTTAGCCCATTTAATTGGCTAGTTCTTTTTGCCCATTTGCGCACGGACCGTTAAGGTACATGAATGACCCGTGATCTCTCACTCTAATGCCGAGATCTTGGCGAGAAACAATCAAACTACCTAATTTAATGTCTTTAGTTTTGACGCGGGCCGTTCCGGAGACACTCCTGGCTTCCCGATCAAATAATATAATGAATTGGTTTTTTATATAGCGCCTTTTATCTTACCTACGTGTAAGGTACGTCGTAGCGCTTCAATAATAACATTTATTACCCCAGCAGACCATACAATTCCAGATACCTTCTCAGTGAAGCTGCCGTAGACAAAATAACAACGTACAAAACAACCGTAAAGAATATAGACTTCTGACAAATGTTCACTGTCCTATATGCTAGGTACCCTTTTCACTTGGTTGAGTGAGGAAATTCGTGTAAAGTGCTTCTCCAAGGACACAACGTCGGCCTCCAAGGGGGGGGGGAACCAGGAATTCGAACCTACAACCTCTCGATGAAGTCCGAGGGCCTATCCATTAGGCCATAGACAGCCACAAAGTGGAGAGCTCACTGCGACGGTCCCCAGAAAATGTAAAGAGGCCCGAAGTTTACAAATTTGAAACAGTCTCCCTTGTCCCAAAATAATTTCATAGATAGGAATTATATGATGTCAGAAGAAAACGTTAACTCATTCCTAATCCTAAAATTTTGGTCCCACCCTAATACCAAAACCCTTACTCTTTTACCCTTACGCGCCGGTGGCTAGTCGGTAGAGCTTCGCCTCGCATGCCGGAAGTTGGGTGTTCGAATCCCGGCCGGCGACAGACCTAAAGTCGTTAACACAGGTAGTACAGTTCCACTGCCAAACGCTCGGCACAGGTGTGAATGTCACGGCGTCCTCGGAGATGACCTTAAAAACGGATGTCCCGGTCGCAGCAGGTGTGGCACGCTAAAGAACCCTCACTGCTAAAAAGCCATGAGTGCTAAGCAATAGGACTAATTTGGCAGCCCTTCACCGGCAAATGGTGACGTCTCAATATGAGTGAAAATTCTCGACGGGACGAAAAAAAAATAATCAATCAATCAATCAATCAATCTTTAACCGCTTAACTTTAGGATCACAAATTACAATTATGATAAAAGTTTAATTGCCCATTTCATATCCATTAATATCAATTGAATATAATAAGCATTAGAGAAGATGCTATTTCGGGATCACGAATTTTAACATTTGATAGAGGCCGTCTGCTGCTACATCACTATGGATTTTGTTTTCCTACAAATGCGCATTTAGTCCTTTCCTACACATTGGCCCATATTGAAAGATATTTTTGTGACAGTAATAGAAAAGAAAGCTCAGATGGTACGGCCACGTGACGAAAGAACAGTGGGCCTAACGAAGATCTACTCCTAGGAACAGTGGAAGGGAAAAGACGGAGAAGGGAGGTGAGGAAGAAATGGACGGACAACATTGAAGAGTGGACGGGCAGACAATTTGGGGAGACCCAGGCACTGGCCCACGACCGGCCAACCAAAATGGAACAGACCGGTGGTCAACTCATCTGGAAGGCGCGCCTACTACTCCTCAGGGAGTTAAGGACCAAGACAAGACACATGCGGCCGTTGAGAGAAGATTTGTCACTTTTTGCCCGCCCCTCTGCGGGGGCCCCGAGGGAGCATGTGTCTGAAATTTACAATTTATGCCCCCCCCCCCTTTTTTATAAAAATATACATCATAACCAAATTAAAAAGAATTGGAATTTATTAAGAAGTAAATGTTTAACTGTTAACAGACGACGAATGACCAATTGTAAATCACCGGGTGACTAAACAATTTGCAATAATACGCATTCTTGTTTGAGCAAACAAAAATATTTTACCTTTTTTGTCCATGTTTCTAATTGCCCCCATCGATTTCCTCACCTTCTGAAAGAAACTAAATTGTTGTTAATTCTAAACTTGGACAGCATACAATGTACATCTACCCACCTTGGAATTTGCATAGAATATGCGATTATTCACAGGTCGGTCTTTTGCGTTGATCAGGCCATTCCGATAACCATTGTGATAATAATATTTTTTATTGAAAAACGAGACGAGATCAAACAAATGTACACGACAATCATTTCAATAATCACGATAGACAATTAATTAAAACCTACGAGGAAGAGATATGCAATGTCTCTAGAGACTACCAAGGGTGTTTAAATTGCTTCGCATGTATCAAGATTTTGCTCTGCTGGCTGGTTCTAACGCCCTCGTTCACACGGATCCGCATTAACATATACTTTCAATGCGCCATCAAATTAATTCGATTGCAAAACTGCGTTCCACGACGGTAATACGAAGTAAACTAATGCGAATTAAAATGTCGTAAGCCATTCTGATTAGCGAGTGCGCAAAAAAGATGGGGGGAGGGGTAATCAAAGAAAATACATGTCGTGCTTATAATATCTCATAGATTTTCCAACAAAAAGTTCGGATAATAACCCAAACCTTTCACCGGGTATGACATTTTGGTAACCATTTTTTTTATTGAAAGATGTTGTATAATTGTGGAGGCCACAATATGTGCAGAGTACAGAAGTTCCTAATACATGCCAGGACACGTGTATTAACTACACTTAAAACATTGTTTGTGACGTCAATTCATTGTTTGAACAGTACTTTATTTTTCAATACTGTACTGAACATAGTCCAGTATTTATTAAGATCAGTCCGTATTATTAAGAGCAGGCTAATATTATGAAGAATACCTGGACTGACAGTAAAATCCAACAAGACCCTCTTTGTTGGTGCGAGAAAACATTTATTAATTTATCAAGATACAATATTCAGGCATGAAATTATTCAGTAAATTATACGAAAGAGTGTTTCATGATAACCGAATATAATCCGGATATGAAATTGTTAAGGCACCACAGTTATATAATCCATTGTCACATCATTCATTTAAACACATGCACAATTAAAGTCGCAAATTCAATTGTTACACCCCGGCAGTGATGTTTTATTTCTTTTCTAGATCCAAAAAGAAAACACTTTTTCATTGAGCTTCAACTTTTTTCGCTTTGGCGGCGGACTGTGGAGGTTCTGATTAAATCACTAACACTCTGTAATTGTTTCATCGGAGGTGCGTTTGTAGTTGCGAATCGCAGATGACCTGTGACAAGTTTTTCCGCTATAAGTTTTTCGCCAACACCGCAGCATATAGGCGTGTAGCAGCAGTATCCCGAAGAGAGTGATTTGTAAAAAAACCCATCAAATCCTGCCTCTTTACACCATTTGCCACAATCTGTTGCAGGTGATGTACTCCACTGGGACGTCGTCGTACCATACATTCTCCTTAGGTGCAATTTTTGGTCTGAGATATTAAATGCATTGCAATTATTCTCCTTCTGGGCTACAAATGATTAAAAAGGTTTTTGTATGCAACAAAAATGAATACAAACGAATAAACAATGTGAAAAAAAAACCTGTTAAGTATATTAAGGAGAATTTAAAGAAATAATAATCTTACCGCAACTATGTACTTTTCAAAAGCTTTTTTGCAACACATCTCTCGGGCTGGGCGATCGTTTTTGTAGCTCTTGTATCTTGGCCTCAACTTCCGGTGATTCAGACCCCTAATTGCATTTAGAGACATATTCTTAACTCTAAGTATCTGACGTTGTTAGAAAGATGTTTATGTCACTGTGAAATGTTCACCAAACTCGTAACATTTTCTATGTTCTTTGCTGCACGGAGAAGCAAAGTTAAGTCCAATGCTATAGCAACAAGTATTGAGAAGACGTTTGGGCGAGTTCCGTCGTTTAGTATACTTTTTGCACATGGTGTTCTTGATCATCGTGATTATATCAGCTTGTCGGTTTTTTCGTTCCGACATCTCGTTTGGATAGGTCCTTCTTTCGCACCAACAACTTAACCGCATTGGTCTGGAAACTCTGTGTCGTCCAGGAAAACTGACGATCTTATAATTTGCTCTCAAAATGAATGTTGCAGTGATATGATTATTTCATCACTGTATTCGATAAGTACTCTTTTCTGCCTTATTTCGTACTTCAAGAATAAAGAACTTAATGCCGAATTCACATGTTCATTTGACATAGTCAGAAGTTCGCCCCGTGCATTTCCGTGCGTTTTCCAAAGAATTAAAGACGGCTCACTGCAGAACGT
Organism: Ostrea lurida; assembly: GCA_903981925.1. NCBI lineage: Eukaryota > Metazoa > Mollusca > Bivalvia > Ostreida > Ostreidae > Ostrea > Ostrea lurida. The sequence continues at coordinate 8,970 of CAJDSM010013029.1, read as the reverse complement.
GTCTCGTTAATGGTATTGGCAGGTTTGGAGTTAAAACAAAAGTCTTGTACATCGTGTTCCTGTAAAGGCAATGCAATCGCTCGAAATTGTCCACTTTCTCCTATTTCCTGTGAGGCCTGAATTAAGAGGTCATTGCTGCATCTGATACTATTAGAAAAAACAGTCAACTTTAAGTCAAAGTTCAAATTTAAAAAGTTGGTTTCTTCCCTTCTTTCTTCCTCTAATCCAGAATAATCATTCAAACATAGCATCAGAATATCGGTCTGCTAAATCCGTAAGTAGTATCGCGAAACCGCTGGTCATACTATTACGGGGGATATAAATATAGTCCAAAATGAGGATCTTAAGTCCCTTATTTTGAAAGGTCCTTAATTCCGAGAACCTCGCTCATTTAAATGGCGACAGTTTCATTCTGTGGAAGAATACGCCAGACGCTGGACAAAATTTGAGGGAGAGGAGCTTGACACTTTGTCTGAATGGATAAAAAGTATTGGGAGTTTATTAAAATCCCATTTTCACCATTTAACGGGGAAAATGCGTACTATTTATCCTTCTGTTTTTAAGAAACCAGAAGTGGTAAATGAGTTACATAGACTACATGAAAACTTTGTACTAGTTCCAGCTGATAAATCTAGTAACAACATTGTCTTTGTTTGCATAAGTTATTATTATAATTGTCTTTTAAATGAACTAGGATTTACTTCAACATCTGGGAATCCTACTTGCACTCTAAGCAATTTTACAAAAGATGAAATTCTTCAAAATCACCTTTCTGTTTTAAATACTTTCAATATTCCGAAGAATCTGGATCAATTTGAATTACCATACCTTTATTGGATTCCGAAATTGCATAAAAGCCCTTAAAAACAAAGATGCATCGCTGGCTCCAGTAAGTCCTCTACTAAGCCTCTTTCTTTACTTTCCTACTAGCTCTTCTTATTTTGATAATACATAAGCTATTAAAGATCTCTTCAGATTACTTGTCCATACAATCCAGAAGTGCGTGTCTAGTGTATTTACTTAACTTTCCAATTCAGACTGAACAATACATTATATGTAAGCGTGATTTGACTTTAAGTTGCATCGTAGCTTTCCTTCTATGAGTTATAACCACTATCACTGCTTGGTATTGGGGTATATTCCAGTTGTTGTACGCGAGCATGTATGGTAGCGGACTTTTTAAGCGAGCCCAACTATAACAAAAAAGTTGTGCTGAGGTATAACAATCGTTTAAGTATTCATTGCAATTCTACGTCCTATAATGACCTTGTTGGCGATACCATTTCACTAATCATGTTGACTGATTTGTTCATCCCCTTTGTTAGACTTGTCATTCCTACTAGATTTGACTACGGAGATATCTCGTTTCACTTTATTCGCTAGGCTCACGGCGGGGTGACCGCGTCAGCAGAGGTGCTTAATCCTCATGGACTGATGCTACACTTTCGCGGTTTTGGTCGGAGTCCGTGTTGCCTACAACTCGATTTTGTATATGTTTTGGGATTAAATTAGCGTTTGACACAATGTACCGCATGTAAACGATAGCAACGATTTGTTCCAAAAGTACTGATAACAAGACAAACAGAATTGGACAGGATTTTAAAACCTAAAAAGCTTTTGGATACCACAATTCACGGAGAATTTCAAAAATGACTGCTCAACGTATGATTCTCCACCTTTATACAAAACAATTTTCCTCACAATAAATTAAATCTAGGCTTTTTTAAGAGAATTATAGATCATTGCTTTTAAACAAAACGGCACCCGAATACGATTTCAGTCGTTGGAAAACAAGCATATTTTGGTTAGAAACACTCTGATTGCCCCACACAGTACCTGAGTAGATATTAGAGCACGCTTGGGTTCTAAGATAATATTTATGTAGTTCCTTTGAGACCAGGTTTCCAACAATCCGGGATATTCCCTATGGCACCAATTGTTGCCCCTTATTTGGCAGACCTTATTTTTTACATTCATATGAAGCAGAATTTTGTACGAAACTGTTACGGGAGAAAAAAAAAAAACTTGCCGTTCTTACATACATATGTATAATAGTGATGTGTTATCAATTAACCAATCATTTCACAATCAGTGTCCATTTGATTATATCCCAAAGAACTCGATAGAAAGGACACACAAATGCTACTATAGTCGCTGTTCATATTTAGGATATATTTACTTAACATTGACTCTAATGGCAAGACTGCAACTACTTTATATAATGATTGATTCAACTTTGCAATCGTCACTTTCCTTTTCTATGTAGTAATATACCACTATTACTGCTTATTGGTGTGTATATCTCCACTTGATTCGATAAACATACGATGCTATGCGTATAGGACTTTCTTAAAGCGAGCCATAATAACAAAAATTCTGGATGCGATGTTATAACGAATCTCGTTTAAGTCATCATTTCGTCTATTCTACGATCGCCATAATGACCTTGTTTGCGATTCAAAAATATCCTAAGTCATATGTTACTGACTTGTTTCATAACCTCTGTTAGACCTGTCATTTTCCTACTAATTTGAACAGGATTAAATCCCGTTTACTTTGATTTCGATAAGGGCTACGGTGACTGGTAGCAGATGGATGTTACTCTCCATGCACCTGATCCTACATTCGCTTTTGTCAGAGGCCCGTGTTTCCGCTACACTCCGATTTCTGTATATGTTTTTTTTTGATTATGATTACGTTTGACACAATGTAATTCGCCTTTTTGTATAGTTCCCATAATCCTGTATCAAACTATTGGCCCTCAATATGTGGCTCACAACTTGAATATCCACTATATAGAGAAAAAATCAGATAAATATCCAGTCTTCTGGTTCAGTGATTCTTGAGAAGATTTTTAAAGATTTCCCTTTACATTTGCATGTTAAACTTTGATCTCCTATTTTGGCCCTATCCTATTCCTGGAGGCCATGATTTGAACAAACTTGAATCTCCACTATATCAAGCTTTAACATAAATTTCAGCTTTTCAGGCCCAGTAGATTTTAAAATGACACCACCCTATTTTTGCATTTTTGTAATTATCTCCCCTTTGATGAGGGCCCGGTCCTTCATTTGAAAAAAAAAACACCTTGAATTCCCTTTACCCAAGGATGATTTGTACAAGTTTTGGTTGAATTTGGCTCAGCGGTTCTTGAGAAGAATTCAAAATGTGAAAAGTTAACAGACGGACGGAGGGACAAAAGGCGATCAGAATAGCTCACTTGAACCTTCAGTTTTCTCGCTTTCCATGACGTTTTTCATTTTTTTTAAACGTCGATGTCATAACGCTATTGGCATTTTGTAAACAACAAAATGAAATTTGAAGACAGGGACAAATTTTCTGCATTTATATAACATACTTAGCTCTTTAATCTTTTTTCTCGAAATGCCCTTTTCCTATTCTCAGGAAATAGACGGCAAGACCTATTAATTATTACTTTTAATTAGAGACTTTATATTTTTTCCAAAAACAGCTCTTAAATTTTGTGTCATTTTATTAATTTCGCCTCATAAAATATGACAGAAATATCAAAATTGACTACACGGGAGACATATCTCTAGCCCTATAAAATCTGTTTACAAAACTCGGGAGCTTCCTGAGGCTTTGCCCCCTTGACCTCTCCCCCTCCCCAGAATTGTCCAGTACGGGTTTATTTTTATTTCTGTTGGAGATAATCAGGATTACTTTAAGACTGTTTTCATTTGAAGGAGTACATGTAAATTGATATTGTACTACGCCTGTAATTCCGACGGAAATATATAACACTATATATAATTCAGGTTCCCTGGATCCCATTTTGTGTTAAATGTTACAAATAGAAAAAAGTGATGTACGTGGCAACATCACAGTGAGTCACGCGAAGGTTTATTGCTTTTGTGATAGATATCCTTGCCTCTATCATGTTCACAAGATTTTTTAAGCAATAGTCAGTAGTGACCTTGACCTTTGATCACTGACCTTGAAAATCAGTAGGCTTAATCCTCACTCCATGGACAACAATTAAGAAATGTTTGATGATTTTCTGAGGATTCCCCTTGAATCAATCATGTTTACAAGATTTTAAAGCAATAACCAATTAATAGTGACCTTGAAAATCAATAGGGTTAATCTTTTCTCCATAAGCAACATTTGCGGAAGGTTTGATGATCCTCTGATGCTGTATCGTCTACCTTATTCATAAGACGTCAGTAGTGACCTTGACTTTTGATCCTGACCTTGAAAATCAATAGCGTCCATCCTCTTTCCATAGGTTACAAGTAATCCTCTCATAAATGCCATTGCTTCTATCGTGTTTCACAAGACTTTGAGGCAATAGTGAATAGTGCTCTTGATCTTGAACATAAATAGAGTTTATTTTTTCTTTATGGGCAACATTTATTGAAGGTTTGGTGATTCACTGATGAATACCCTTGCTTCTATCTTGTTCAGAAGGTTCTCAACACACACAAGCACGCATGCGCACACACATGGAATCACAGCAACGATGCTATATCCTTTCCACAACTAGTTCCAAGGGAATGAAAATTTCTAACACTCTTCAAAACTTCAATACATTTTTGACTCCCCTTTTTTGTGAATAAAGTTCGATAACTCTGAAATTTTGAAAAATCGAAAGGGGGAGGAAGCTTACCTCTATGAGGATATACACTTTCCAAAAGTAGTAAAAATGTGTTTCAGTTATTGTGCAAAAACTGAAAAACACCCCTTATCGTGAATATCTCTGAAACGTTTTTAGGCAAAAATTTATCGTGAATGTGACAAATTGTTGTAAACGGTAATATGNCGTAAATGTGACAAATTGTTGTAAACGGTAATATGATATGAATCAATCTAGATTTTTTAAAAAAATATTGTACTATGCTTAACTACATGTATATAGACAATCAAAATTATGAAGTACATGTATGTATTTATACACTGTACCATAGTAAATCTATGTTTTNAAAAAAAAATATTGTACTATACTTAACTACACTGTACATGTATATAGACAATCAAAGTTATGAAGTACATGTATATATCTATACACTGTACCATAGTAAATCTATGTTTTAAAGTTTTTAATCTGTCATTGTAAATGAAATTTTCCCAAAATTTTTGTCGGAATACTAATTATTTATCGAATTTTCCCAGCACAATTTGAGTTATTTTAGACTGCCAGTGTGAAACGTCAAAGTTTACAAAATGTACAATATTATTTAGTAATTCAAATACTCTAAAAGACCTATTGTCGTATTCAAGTTTAATAGTACCTGCAATAGTTAACTTTTATAAAACGTATCTATAGTACTTTGTTATGAATAGGTTTTATTAAAATAAACATATTCCATATAATACAATTTGGCAGGAAAAGCACAGGTCCATACAAATTCATGTACAAGTGTTTCTAACTTAGAAATGATTCCTCGAAATTAGAGATGAATACTTTCTCGTACATTTGACTTCAGCCTTATGCTAAAATTGGGACAATTGTTTCAATTCGAATTAATTGTAAATAAAGGTTTTCGATAATAATATTGGAAAATAAAAATACGCATATATGTGTATAACATATTGTTGACAAATTGTAAAAATAAAGATGATTATTTATTGTTTCATTTAGGTAACACATTCTTAAACCATTTAATTGAGTTTTGTAGAAGATAAAGAAAGAAATGTCAAAATCTGTTTGTTCTTAGGATGAAAAGTTAATGCACAAATTCATTTATAGAATAAACGTGAATTTCTTGTCTACGAAAAGGTCATAGCGGACGTGTTTTATCTAAAGAAACACAGAAAACACAACATATCGCCCTGTGTATTATAATGATTATTTTCGAATTAATAGTTTCAGGATTTGTCTTAATGAATTACATAATTAATTTGACAAAACCATGATTTTTCATGTTTCAAAATTTGAAACGTGCACGTATGAAACATAGCGCATGTCACTTTGAACTATCGTTCCGCTTGACTACCTTCCACTGTGATTCGTACGCGGAAGTGATGAGGTGCAATTTTACATGACAACAACATCAAAAATGACCAATAAAGCATTAAATGAGGTGTGTGGAAAAGTATATAAAGAGCCAGATTTCAGACCAACTACATTCTCCCTCGATAATCAGCTTGGGTAAAGGTAAGAACTTAACTGAATCTTCTATTTTCAAATGATTTCCAATATTTTGTTTGGAATTTCTTTGCCTCTTTTCTCTTTCTCTTTCTTATGAGAAAAATCAAATCAGTAATGTGTGATGCATAGACAATTAAATAAAATTTAACAAAAATATATAATATAACTTTCTGATATTCCGATTGAAAATGCACTTTTTTTAAAATTTAGAGAAAAAAAAAGTATATAATTTACTCCTTATTAAATAAAAAAAGACCTTACTATTGAGCATTATAGAAATTCTTCTTTCTTCTTCTTTTTTTTTTTAATTAGACAAATCAAGATATGAAGATATCAAGTTTTAGCTGCTTTGAACTTGTATTTTTATTATTTAATTTTTTTATATTGAGAAAACAAAAATGTCATTGAATTGTTCGTTCCTCTCAACAATTGATCATCTCTTTTAACCAGAAAACCATGATGCTGGGTTTGATCTCCATATGCGCACTCCTTGCTTTAGCATCAGGAAAACCCGGAGGATATGGTTACTATCCTAAGGGCGGCTCCGGCGGAGGTGGAATAGCTATTCTTCAAAGCGGTGGAGGCGGTGGAGGATCCGGACTTTTCCTCGGAGGAGGCGGAGGAGGTGCTGGGGCTGCTGCTGGAGCAGCAGCCGGAGCAGCAGCTGCTGCCGCCGCCGCCGCTGCTGCAAGCGGTGGCGGATCCGGGATTTTCCTAGGAGGTGGTGGCAATGCTGGTGCCGGAGCAGCTGCCGCAGTCGGTAGTGCATTTGATGGCGCTTCTCATGGTGGTCACCATGGCGGTTACTATCCCTACCCTGTCGTCCATTATGGTGGAGGTGGATTCAGAGGTGCTGGTGCTGCTGCTGGTGCTGCTGCTGGAGGACTAGGAGGATTTGGAGGTGCTGGCGCTGCAGCTGCTGCAGCAGCCGGTGCCTCAGGATTGGGTGGAGGTGCTGCCGCCGCTGCTGCTGCTGCCGCCGCCGCTGCTAATGGAGCAGGAGCCGCAGCTGGTGCAGGTGCTTCTGCGGGTGGATTTGGTGGATTATACTACCCTAATCCATGGTATCCTACTCCAGGACCCGTTTACCCACCAGGACCAGTTTACCCACCAGGACCAGTTTATCCACCAGGACCCGTTTACCCATCCTACCCTACACCAAATTATTATCCATCACTACCATACTATCCTAAAGGCGGATTCATAGGATTCAATGGTGGCGGAGCTGGTGCTGCCGCGGGCGCCGCTGCAGGAGCTTCAGGATTGGGAGGAGCAAGTGCTGCAGCCGCTGCTGCTGCTGCTACAGGCTCAGGATTTGGAGGATCAAGTGCTGCAGCCGCCGCTGCTGCCGCTGCTTCAGGAGCTGGATTTGGAGGACAAAATTTCGGAGGTTCCTCTATAGGAATCATCGGTGGCGGATCTGGAGGTGGTCACGGCGGGATCAAGGTAGTGCATACGATTCTAGGTGGCTTTCAGAAAAATAAAAATGTTCAAAATGCCCTAATTACAAATATCATTTCATATTGTTCAATTAATCATATTTGCGGTATTTGTATTTCAGAGGAAGGTATACTAAACTGTGATGGAATCTTCTAATCAAGGTGGACAGCCTGGGGAGAGAAACTGTGTTTGTGTATTTATAAATAAACATGTATTCATTTATCATTATGTTGTCCTTTATTACAATTTGTACGAACCCTCGAGAATTTTTCACTTATACCAACACATCAGCAGATGTAGGTAAGTTGCCACAAATGTAGACCTATGCATATTAGTAATGATAATTCTTTCTTGTGTCAACAATTCTCGAGACGGCGACCTCTGTTTTCAAGACCTCATATAAAAGATCCATGATTTTTCACAACAAATACAGAAGCGTTTGGCGAAGGTGTAGTCAGTATATATTTTCTCGCGGTCATGGTACGAGCGGGGCTCGATCAGACACCCTCCCGGTCACGGTGCAAATGCTTTAACCACTGAGCCAGCACGACCTGTATATATGATACATGACCAGGTAGTTATCCACGTCATTCACAATTTACCTCATCAAATTAGAGCACGGGCTCACAGCGGGTGACCGGTTATCAGGGGATGCTTACTCCTGAGCACCTGATCCCTCCTCTGGTGTGCCCAGGGGTCCGTGTTTGCTCTACTTGTAATGTTGTATTCTTCATGGGAGGTATGATAATTGTCACAGTTTGTAACCTTCACTTTTGATTTTAACCAAACAGTGAAACATTGATGAAAAGACAATTCATACAAATGGTTTACATTTTGTTTCCAAACACTCAGGTACCTCACAGTTAACCATGGCTTGTGACCATGATCCTCGCGAATGAAATAGCGGTCAACAAAACCGCATTGAGGCAATCTTTGTTTCACGTAGCAAACGTTGAGATGAGCATCTTGCAACATGACTGGACACTCATTTAATGCGGGAAATACAGTGCCAGTTGACTTAAACGGTGTAAATTATGGCCTCACATTTAGCTTCGCAAATCAAGTAACAATTTTTACGAAGTTATGAGAAGACTTGATATGCTACTCTTCACTTGTTACCTTCAGAATTTTATTAATACAGCTACACATAATTAAGCACAATGACACTTTGCTTCTTTAAATTATTGGTAGCAGCCAATCAATGTTTGTTTGTTTAAGTTATTGGCAGGAAACAAAGACAGTTGCTGTTTAAAGTTATTGGCAGCAAAACAGACAAGTTGGCTTGTTTAAGTTATTGGCGAGCAAACAAAGACAGTTGCTTTGTTTAAGTTATTGGCAGCAAACAAAGACAGTTGGCTTGTTTAAGTATTGGTAGCAGCCAATCAATGCAAGACACATATTTTGTTAAAAAACACTCT
>CAJDSM010013025.1:619-24820 GCA_903981925.1 Ostrea lurida | reverse complement strand
GCGTAGTGACTCTGGTGTTTGACGGGAGACCAGTTTCAAGTAGAGTCTCTTCGGAGCTCTGGGACCCAGGTGTCCATGTACGGACGTGGTTTCGTCCGGGGACGACGGTGGATGTCGTCAAGATCGGTGGATGCCGTTGCCTAACAGGTGCCAAACATTCAGAGAGGATTCGGGACGAAGCTTCCCTGAGCGGTAGGAAAGGGTAGTGGACAGCGTAAAATGAACTTATACTGCCTCGCTAGAGAGCTAGCTTTTTGGCAATGTGGTAGAGCATCTCCCTTGATCACGCAAGTTACGGTAAGCAACGGCCTGGATGGGTGACCGCTACACGTTACATATGTATGCATGAATGAAGATAATACATATGCATGCCGTTGATATGTTCATACATGTATGAAGATAATGCATTTGAGGCTGAAGTATAATGGTATAAAGTTAACAGATTTATAGACTGACAAACAACATCAATGCAATGAGGAACACCCTCATGTAACGGGGCATATTGAAATACATGCCAGATTTTAAACAATGATGCACATATATCATAAGCCCAGTTACTAGGTACCAGTCTCGATTTGATACGAAATACAATTCCATATAATGTAACAAAACATTGGATATTTCTGAAACGTTGGAATGTCGCCTTCGTGCAAACTTCTCCTTTATAGGCTATTGACTTGAGATTTAGACTTTTAGACCTTTTCTTTAATATTAATTTTGCTATTGTCCTTGGCTTTCCAAAAATTTAGGCTTAAAGCACCCCTGATGAGAAATTATTTTCTGAAATGTGTAACATACGATTCACCAAAATCAGTATTGCATATTTTCATTCATACGCGTATATGAAAGTTATAAAGCCATTTTCCTGAAAAGTTCGGTAATTTTTTTTTTTATTTTATTTTGTATTTCGTCTTCTGCCTCTAATACCAAAGTACAGGCTGTACTCCCGGGAGTTGAGCTTTTTCAAACATTCAAAGAACAAATTAATTACTGTATATATTATGTTAATTACACTGGTTTTGTTTAACTCAATATTAGTATATTTTCACAAAATTTTAGCGGTTAACATTGGTGCTATGAATATTTACTATATGAGAGGTATAGGGTATGTCTTCACCTTCAATATCCCTCCAAGCAGCAACGAACTTGTTGATAATAACTATTTCTGAAAATTGACCATGACCCGCCAGAATAAACAAAATTAAAGTTTGTTTTTGGAGGCAAAAACATATGTCTCCCCCCGTACTGTTAGTTGAGTTGTGTTGAGAATTTTTGGCAAATTTCTAAGTTTAACATCCACAAAAATTAGGGAATCAAAATTTCCTGGTAATATGCACAACTACATATGATGTCCTTGCTACAAATCAAGTTTGCTTAAAATCAGATCAGTAGTTTCAGAGGAGATGCACTGACAAGGTTATATTCATGAGGATTTACTTGCAAATTTCTAAGTTCAAACGGCCATAACTCCAACAAGAATTAGAGGATCAAAATTAAATGGCCAGATATCAACACATAATATTACTTAAAATTGCGAATGTACATTTAGGTCGGCACAATCTTATGGAACTACCACTATTTATCTAAAGATATTCATCATTAAGAAGACTCTTCAAAAAGACAAAGATTCAGGGTTTTCATATGATCTCCATCGATATACATTTGATATAATTATGTGCATGAAGACTTTAAAAATAAATAATTCGTATGCAATGCCCAAACATTTTTTTTTTTAAATAAAAGTACGAGTATGTAAAGGCAAAGATAACGAACAGTGATCAATCTCGTAAGTCCTAAATAGAATACAAAAACAAGAGTTGGGCTAACACGGACCTCTGGACACACCAGAGGTGGGATCAGGTGCCTAGGAGGAGCAATTGAAGATAACGAATAGTGATCAATCTTATAAGAAGGGCAGATACGGACCCTTGGGCACACCAGGGATGGGATCAAGTGTCTAAGAGAAGTGAGCACCCCCTGCTGACCGGTTTTATACGCCAGGAGCCCTATATCTTGATCAGGCAAATGCATTAATGCGTAGTCAAAATACGTACGTAAAGAACGATCTAATAATCAGTATAAAACCCGTCAGACAGCAACGACAGAGTGATAGGGTGTATTAGTAATTACATCATTATTATGACCATAAAATTAATTTGCGAAATTCTGACTTTAATCATGACTATTTAAACACCTGCAACATCAACATATATATTTGCCAATAGCCTCTCTCGGAATAAAATTCGATCATACGCAGAACGTGCTCTAGCGTATTGAATCAGTTGAGAGACATGAACTCCATATGCAGGTGATAATGAAATACTTCTACATAAATAAGGGATGCTGACGAATTCCATCCCTAATAGTACCGCTATAATATCTGTGTTCAATAAATTATCCAAATATAAAACAGATATCGAAGGTTTTGTGGTGTATTTTAGCTTCACGTGTATTATTATATGAAATTGACACATGAATGAATGCAAATATTAATAATAGATAAAGTGTCTCGATATATTTAAATGTCGAGTAGAAGGTGGAGAGAGATAACAGAATTCAGCTGCTATTGAACTGACCAAGACAACATGGCGGGTAGATTTTTTGTGTGTATGTTGGGAATTCTATTGATCTCTCTCGTCCAGGGTAAGATTCTTTAAAAATAACAATTGTCAACAATCCATAATTTATTTTTTAATTTTGTTTATATCTGTAATTTAAATTTTGTTGCTTTTTTTCAAAATTGGAATTTTGTCGAAACATGATTAAATTAGATATACCGGTATATTGAGTGATTTTTGGTAAATTGACAATCATCTAATTCTACTTTTGTAATAGAAATAGACCGATTTCCTCATCTCCAGTAACTAATATTCATTTAAACAATATTTTATTCACAAAGTGAATACGACTGGGCCGCAGGCACAACCTATTTTAGCACTTTTCTAGTAACTAATATGAAATTATACACAAGTATCAACCAAGAATGAATTAATTCGGCGACTCTGAAATGTGTTTTTTTGGGGGGGACAAATTCCCTAAGGACATCTTTTAGTTTTCTGGGCTTCTATAGATACTTTTTTTAATTTTGAAGTCTGTAATTTTGACTTTACTTTCGATCGTAAAATTGTCATTTCCTTAATTACAAAATTTTGTAATCATCAGCAGAAATCATATCAATTTAACTTTTAAAATTCAGTTTGAAAACCGGATTACGAATGAAATGGGTTATGGGATGGGGCGTTGCTAGGTTAGTGAGTGCAAATACATGTACGTCAATTTTGCTTTGGAAAAATTGTCCGAGGATCCCCTTAGCATTTGCTTGCGATGCTTTTTCTGTTATACCAATATTTTAAAACAAATCACTTCTAATATAAATTATTAGGAATGGGGGAAGAGGGAGGTCTCTACCTACGTTAAACGTCATAAGTTTCAGGAGGCGGATCTACGAATTTTCCAATTTTCAAATGGGGGGGGGGGGATCTACCCTCCAAATGGTTTTTTTTCTTTTTAAGTAGGTTAATTGATTATGCAATTCATTAGTTGATGAGGGCGTGCCACATTTAATCACATAAATGGAAAATCGGTCATTTGTTACAGGGGACTTTACCTGTCAGTCTGATAGCGATTGCCTTTTCACCGGTTATCACTGCTGCAAAGGTACTATCTATTGTTGTTCGGATGGGTACCTCTGTACGGGTACTGACACCTGTCTTGGTATCGGGTAAGTACTTGACTTTAGAACTTTAAAACGTATGTGTCAACACCACTAATACTGAATTCATACCGCATCAATATGTATATTAAGCCATCATCTTAGTACATTATGGTGATTTGACGGGGTTGACTGTCATAACATATACCCACCTTTAAAGAGGTTGTAGGGTGAGATTTGAAGTGATGTCAATTTTTTTTGGAAGTGTAGTTTTGATTCTACATCTGAAGAGAGACATAGGAAATTAAAAAAAGAAAATATTGAGTTTCATGCTTGTTTTCGAGCTACAATGTTTTAAACATAACCTTTTGCACCTTAAAATTTACACTCAAGATTTATTCATTTAACTACCTATTCAGTCTTTGGTGTAAGCAAAACAGCACAAGGAATATCAAAATCAAATCATTACATAGATCTAGATATAATTTATTCTTACTTACAATACAGATATAAAAAAAAAAAAGATTTAATACTGTAGATGGAAAGAATTCTTGACCTTTCTGCACTTGATATACGAAAAACCATGATATCAAATTTCGGAGATTAAAAGATACATCTTTAGGAGTGATGTCATTTCTAAAAATTCACGTAAATATTCAGAGTCTTGTCTCAAAATTTAAAATGGAACTTAAAAAAGTGGAGGATTTCAGTCAAATTTTTAAAATATGGTGTCAAAGTACTGATTTTTGCACAGAATTTCGAAGTAAATTGAATTGGACTTTTAAAGAATATGAAATTCTGTTTGGAAAAATACCTCAACCAAAATTAAATAACTAATCAATAATTTGAACTAGTCCCAAGTCTCATATACTTGTATCATTAATTTTAAAACTGTAATATACGAATAGGGGTATAAAAATAGAAGGTATATTGGTTGAAATAGAACTGTAAAATCGTGCTTTTTGATTAATCAATCCTTCCGCCACAAAATATAGTCCCTACCAAACCCTTTCAAAATCTTCATTGACTCACAATTTTTCAACTGAACAGGGTTCAGTTGTAAATGTATAATATGTTTGCACTGATGGGGTCAGTATCGAACCAGTAAACTTAGTGATAGAGTCCTGCGAAGTTGTTCTCAAAATCTTAGTCTACAACATCCTTAATTTGATCTCTCTCTCTCTCTCTCTCTCTCTCTCTCTGCTCATCTCTCTCTCTCTCTCTCTCTCTCTCTCTCTCCGAGTCAAAGTTAGAAACTTTTTTCCCCAAAATTCTATTGAAATTTGCAAATGATATTTTGATAATGATGATCGGGTTCGCGGGAAATAACAATATAACATACATGCGTTTGGGGGAAAACAGCAACCACAAAAGAACCAGACAGTGCAACGCTTCAGTTTAATTACATTGGATGCTTTAAAAACATCTAAGCTTCGTCAACAACGGGAACCAGTGTGCCTGCTATCCAAAAGTGTTTCAAAAAGTATTACATTTTGCGTTAATACGTATTCAGTAACGGACAATATCTTCTACAGAGCCTGATTGGCTTGAGTTCTGTGTCATTTGGATTATATCGTAGATGCAGTTATGGTTAAATTTACTGCCATTCGTTGCCCAATAATCCTGATTCACAGTCAACGTCGATCATGTCTGTAACCCATCCGGTATTCTTAGTACATGTATATTGTATTAGAATTTAACATCCATTTATACACTGATTTTGAGTGGGGAATACTCTGTTTACGCACGGTGAGGTGTGACCGGTCACCGGGTATGCTTACTCCTCCTCGGCATCTGATCTCCACCCCCGGACATCCGTGTTTGCCCAACTCTTATTTTGTATTCAACAGCTTGTGTACCTAATGTCGAATACCATATTACAAAACTGTGTCCTTGACAATTTGGCATCATAATTAGGCAAACATGTACGGGACAACTCAAGAAACACGTACTCCTTACACAGGAAATAGTAGTTTCTGTGATCTAATCCTTGAATAAATTCTTTTTATAAGCATGAGTTTAGATTTGAATGAAAGTGAGTACGAGAGTGAGTGCATGTGAGTGAGTTATTGTAAATATTCTCTTTTCTATTTCTTTATTGCTTTTGTAAATAAATTTCATGAATTGAAACAGTTTTGAGTGTTATTTGGAGATGTCCTGAGTTTTTTCATGGGGATACTCAGACTAGACACTATATCTTTATTTTCAGTGCATCATTTCATTATTTAATTGAATGACATGCTTGACGTATATTCATTTCCAAAGCTATTTTATTTATATACATTAAGCAGCTCTAATCTGTACATTAGACGTTGTCACCCTTTATTTACTTAGGGTAATCGTTGGCCCTATCGTCGGTGGAGCTGTCCTCATCATCAGCATTGTCTTGGCCTGTTGCGTTCGACACCGTAAGTTTTTCACAATTTTTCACGTGCAGAGTAATCGCTTCCGGTTTGTGAACCATCTAGCACGTATAATATTTTTATGTCAATTCAAGTTAGTGTGTGTTTGATATGGCGTGGATAAAACTATATCTACATTGTATATTATTTTACCCGAAACTTTTGGCAATAATCTACAAGTATGCCTCATTGTTTAACTCTATGCACAAATACAGGGAAATTTAATATTTTCTGACTAAAATCACCAAAGCACGAGAAAGAGCTTAATAGCTTTGAATTTTCTATCAGTTTGTTTGTTTGGAGTGGGTTTTTTGAAGGGGTGTGTATTTTGATTTGTTGAATTCTATTTAAAATACATGTACTTACAATATACTTGCTTCACCTTAATCTTGAGTCTGCGCGGTATGGCTTATTGTATCATTCATGTACTTAGCGTTTTTAGGATTTGTTGTAAATAGAGCTCTTTCGTTATTGAGTACATTTTGTATGAGTTAGAGCTTCTTCTACGTACAATCATAAAGAGATAAGAATTTTCATTTAAAACTTCGGTTCGTACAAGAGTATGGTAAATATTCAGTTGTTCTATACATAATACTCCAACCAATCACATTCATCGTTTCACAACCAATCACATTCATCGTCTCAAAACTGATAGATGAGCAGCATCATTTGATTCTTTATAAGACCAACATATTGCCACCACACTAAGCCTTGTAGAAGGCAGGGTTGGCTGGGTAGAATTCAAATGTCACAATATGTATATGTACGTCATATTTAGAGTTAATCTCTTTTTTTTCAACATCAACTCGGGTAGCCCAAATTCATACTCGAGAACGAAGCGAAGTCGTCCTGTATGATCTGGATAGTACTGTTTTGTTAGTTATTTCCTGGATATTTCTATTCTGATGATTCTTTAACACGTGATCTGAACAGTCACCCGACCAAGAAAGAATGTGTATTCCTTTCATTTACAAAATATTCTAAATCTGGGTGCTTTTTAGCAATATGACATGGTACGAGGTTTTGGTAAGAACAATCTCACTATTGATTGTAAGCAATCTATCTGATTTCAATGTGTATATTGTTTCTTAAAACGACTAAGATATATATTACTGTTTACACACTCTATATATCCCGGAATAGTGTCCTTCAGTACTAATAGTTTATATATTGTTTCGAATTGTTAGTTGTGTTTTCAATGTATTTTATATCTATAAAGAGTGACATACCGATTGTGTACGAATTTTGCGAGCTTGTTATTCATTATTTAAAAATAAAATTTACAGGTCGTAGACAGAGAGTACTTGCCTCAACAGCCTACGGACAACAAGTGCATGCACAACAGCAGGCCTACCCACAAGGTTACGGAAAGCCTTAAACTGTGGAATCAATCTGAAATACGTGCACCCATCAGTACTTAGTCAGTAGACACTATTCTCGTGATGATGGAACGTGGGAATTCCTAGACAAGATATTCCAAATGCGCTGTAATTTCATGACATTAGATATAGTATGCTTGATATGTTCAAATGATTATTAACATTTTTTGTATATTGATGCGAGTATTGGATGTTTGGATTGCTTATCTTTATGTATGCATTCATTGTAAAAATGAACCGCTAAAATAAATTTTAACAGGAAAAAGACGTTGATGTGAAAGTATCTGTGTTTTTATTATTTGTCTCTATGTAGTTCTGTATTATATGATTATATTTTATGCAATATGTTATCATGAAAAAGGATTGTAAACTGCTTTGGGGCCGTACATTTGGTGTTAAGTCTTTCAGTGAAGTTAACGAACAAGGATCAGTCTCATACTTTTTAGACCCGGGATAGAATAGGTCTTCAGTACCCCTTGGTTGTCGTTAGAGGCGACTAAAAAGGGTATTTTGAATGAGACCGCAGAAACCGAGGCTCCGTGTCACAGCAGATGTGGCACAATATAGATCCCTCCCTGCTCCAAAGCCATAAGCACCAAGTATAGGTTCACCGGCAATGGTGACGTCTCCATATAAGTGAAAAATTATCGAGCAGGGCGTTAAACAATATTCAACCACAACTTCCAAGAAGAAGTAAAAGAACAACAAACAAGGACATCTGGACATACCATAGGTGGGACCGGGTGCCTAAGAGGACCATCGTTGTCGACCAGTTATCGCCATGAGCTTTATATCTTGGTCAGGTGAACGGCGTAATGAAATGGCGAAGATAACGAACAGTGACCAATCTCGTAAGTCCCAAACAGAATACAGAACAAGAGTTTGACAAACACGGACCCGGCCTGTATCCAGGTGCCTAAGAGGAGTAGGCATCCCCTGTTGAACGGTCACATCCGCCGTGAGCCCATTGTCTTGATCACTTAATCGGAACAATACGTTGTCAAAATCAGTGCATAGAGACCGGCTTAACAATTGCTATGAAACACGTCAGACAGAACTTTACACAATGGTAGGATATACTGGCATATAATTTGCGAAATGCTGTCTTTAAACGTGACTGTTGAAACCACTGCACCACCAAATTGTTTGTAAGTAGCCTGCCTCGAGTCAAAACCTGATCATACGTAGCCAAAATCAGTATGTAAAGTAAAGAACAGCATTTTGGACATTTTGTGGTCATTATAACGATGTCGTTTGCCAATACAGTCTGTCATTGGATCAAATGTTTAGACTACTATTTACGCACTGGTTTTAACTATCGATCGCTCCATTTACCTAATCAAGATATAGTGAACACTATAATCAAAATAGGTCTGTCAACATTCTTTTCATTTAGATTGATATAAATCATTAAATGGTTTCCAATTGGCGGGAACAATTAATTCCATGGATTCATTGTGCTCTAAGACCTGATTCCTCCTCATTTACATCAAAGTCTCTAATATGAAGCATAATTTTACTTGGGAAATGCGG
Source organism: Ostrea lurida (assembly GCA_903981925.1). NCBI lineage: Eukaryota > Metazoa > Mollusca > Bivalvia > Ostreida > Ostreidae > Ostrea > Ostrea lurida. Next base: position 15,854 of record CAJDSM010013025.1, on the reverse strand, counting down.
CCTATAATTTTGATGCAAGAGCAAACTTGTAATTCAGATGGCTTCCAAACATGATGTGTAAAAACATGTTTAGGACTACCCGCTTACTCTAACTTGGATATCAGTTTTTTGTCATTTGACTACTTTTGAGTATAATGGAAACGCCCGAAAACTAAATTTTTGTCAACTTCCACCTTCCTATAGTGAAAATAAACGATAGATAATCGATAAATTAATCCGTTTATCAAAAGCCCTTAAATGACCGTTGGACTCTTTCTATTTAAAAAGAATATTTTTATCCACTTATACCTAATCATTCCTGCACGCTATGTAGGAAAATCGTATCACCTTCGGTCGATAAAATGGCATCAATGCGAAGTCATTATTTTATAATACGTACAAAAGCTTTAAAATTCACCTTAGTTCAAGTACAAATGTACCATTACACCCTATATTATCATAAAAATACACATCTTCTATTGCATCCAAACCAACTCTACAGTACGCAGTCAGTGATTGTGATGGATGTATTTCAAAATGAACTGATTTAAACGTCCCAAATCTTTCAAATGGCGAATATTCTCATTTTTATTATCCAATCATTCTGTAAGTGAGTATGCCATGCAATGGCTTAAATATCACAATGGATACGACTTTTCAGCATTTTGCGCCATCATTCCTCACGATGAAATTTTGACATTATATTATACAGTCGCTTCTTCAAAAACAATGGAGCTCGGAAACATATCTTGTGATCAGTGATTGGTAAAGCAAAAGTTTGACTTTTTGCATAAAATGGCGAAGTAAACAATGTGTTAATCGTATATTGTCCCAAAAAACATATACAAAATCGAGCGTAGGGCAACACGGACCTCCGACAAAAGCGAAGGCAGGATCAGGTGCCATGGAGGGATAAGCATCCTCTGCTGACCAGCTCACACCCGTCGTGAGCCGTAGTCGAAGCAAGTAAACGGGATTAACCCTCGTCAAATCTAGTACGAAGAATGTCAGTCAAACAAGGGTATGAAACAAATCAGTCAACATATGACTTAGTGATCATTTGTAATCGCAAACAAGGTCATTATAGACCGGAATTGCGAAATTGATGACTTTAAACGAGATCGTTATAACCTGCAGCATCAAACTTTTTTGTTAGTTAGTGGCCTCGCTTTAAAAAAGTCCGCATACGCTAGCATGCTCTTGCGTATCGAATCAACTGGTGGATATACACACCATAAGCATGTGATAGTGGTATATTCCTACATTACGAAAGGAAAGGTTGACGATTGCAAAGTTAAGTCATCACGTTTATCATATAATGTAGTTGTCAGTCTGCCATTAGAGTCAATGTTAAGTAAAATATCCAAATATGAAGCAGATATGTCAGATTGTGGTGTCCTTTATATCGATTCTTCGGATATATCAAATGGACATAATTGTAAATTATGATTGTTAATTGATTACATGTAAAGGCAAAGATAACTAACAGTGATCAAATTCGTAAGTCCCGAATGAATACAAAACAGAGTTGGGTCAATACGGACCCCTGACACACCCGAGGTGGGAGCAGGTGCCTAGGTGGAGTAAACATTGTTGACCAATACATACTGATTTTGACTTCCGATTACTCCGGATTCCTGATCAGTACTGCGTGACCGGTCAACAGGGAGATGCTTACTCATCCTAAGTACATGATCCTATATCTAGTGTAAAAGGATCCGTATTCGTCCCACTCTTAATTCTGTACTCTCTGTGGGATTTATGAGATTGTTATCCTCATCATTCATGTAGCTGAACTTGCTTTAAATATTTTATTTCGTCTGATTTGGACCAAACTGAGCAGATAATTTCAATACTGGTACGAATGCTTACTCCTCCAAAGCACCTGGTCCAACCTCTGGCGTGCCCAGCGGTCCTTATTTGCTTTATATTCTATTTGGGACTTGAGATTGATCACTGTTCGTTATCTTTGGCTCTTTATTAGCCTAGAAAAGAGTCACCTGTAAGTGCTTGAGAGAAATATCACATTTGATTTCTCCAACATCGGAAAAGAAATCAATCAGCAGTTGTAAGATTTCATGTTTTAATAACTTAAGACAGCAAGGAAATAAACCCCAAATTCTGCGAGATTTGTCATCAGGGATGGTTAACCTCCGATCCCCTACATTTCCAAACTATCGTCGTCAGAATTCGTCAATTTCCGTATAGATTCACCGTCTTCGTTCGAAGTGCGCTCGTTAGCACACACACTTCTACTTTTCTGCAAATTATGAACGGTTATGGTTTTTGCCAAACTGTCATGACTCTGATGCATTTCAGAATCCTGTGTACATTTCAGATGCAATTGGCTAGAATTTCTATCAATATTTTCTTCAAGATGAATGATGATAGATCCAGCAAGTAATCCTGACTGGTTTAATAATGTGGAGTTCTTAACTTGTTCTTTTTCTGGTAGTTCATATGAAAGATCTTCAATTTGATTACCGACCTCTTTTCTCCAAAGTGAGGACAACAGTGTTACAAGTGATGCTAGAAACAATAGCAGACCTGCAAAAATAAACATGAAAATCATCTCAGAAATTTGGTTTAGTAACTCGATGTAGAAATTGCTGTGACAGAAACTTCTAGACTTCAAGGTACGTGATTGTCAAATTCAAGCAAATCTATCTCGATTGATACTAATCACAGAATCTTCTGAAACTTTAGTACTTTATAAATATCAAACGAAATACCTGAAATGTAAAATGTTACTTCGTACTGGCTTCCAACGTCAAGTAGAATACCTGGAGAGGAAAACAGATCAAATAATCAAATGAAAATTCATTCGCATCGCAGAATAATTCACAAAAGGAAATAGGTTGGAAAAAAAATACCAGCAAAAATGGGTCCAACGAGATATCCGAATCCTCCCAGAAAATACAGAATTCCGAGTCCACTGGACAGTTTCTTAATTCCCAGTGTTTCCACAGTAACAGGGGTAATCAGCGTTACCATAGTTCCAAGATATAATCCAAAAACAATGGAGAATATACATTGTCCGGTATAGGAATGAGAGAAGAAAGGAAAAAATCCACAGATAATGCTTAAAATTCCCAAGGTCCCAGTGTTAATTAGAATAGGGTCAATTCCATGTGGACCTACGACTAGTCCTGTTAAGACACGACCAAACGTTCCCAGAAGGCCTATCAAGAAGATAAGAAAAGCAGCATCCTGTTTGCTCGATCCCTTCGTGACGGAGAAATTTGGTAAATGTAACATCAACATGGAATAAGGAATGTTCCATAAAAGGTATTGTAAAATGATTAACAAAAACATTTTATCACATAAAATATCTAAATGTAGAATATTCTTCCAAGTTGTTAGATTTTCTTTCAGTTTTCCTTGTTTGGTTTGTTTGATTCTTTGCGACTTTTGATGAATTTCTATTGTAGATGGTCGCATGACTAACCCCATTACTATTTGGTTAGAAAAAAGAGCGCCCTGAATTAAAAGCGTTCCATGAAGTCCGTAAGAATCGAGAAGATACTGAATAAGGGGTCCTGATATAAACATCCCCACCGCCCCTCCAGCTACAGTAACACCCAAAGCAAGCCCTCTCCTTTCCTGAAAGTAGTACCAGATCACCACCAACGGAGGGGTAGTACACAGCCCGTTACCAACACCTAACAAAAAATAAAATAGATTCCATCAAAAGTTCGCAGGCAATTACTCTCACTTTACAGAAAATGCCGTACAACCTGACTGTATAGTAAGTCTGTAGTTTAAATACTGTAAAGGGAGAAATATTCGCGTGGGTTTTATTTTCGCTATATTCGCGATTATATCAACTACCGTGAAATTAAAACCACCGCGAAGTGCTGTTCAGTGTGTTTAGGTATATGATTCTAGCTTGGAATATCTATTTTCCGCGAAATGCTTAAAGTTAAAAATCGCGAAATTTTAGCCCCGCGAAATTAAAGCCCTTTACAGTATGCATTACATGTACGACCTGACATTATTTCAAGAGGTGTCTAGTGTGTTTGATACATACGTATTTTGACTACGGAGTACTCCTTTTACCTGAGCAATACAGAGTGCTCGTGGCGGGTGTAACCGGTCAACAGGGGATGCTTACTTCTCCTACACACTTTATCCCACCTCCAGGGTTTCCAAGGGTTTGCTCTGTTCTCGATTTTGTACTCTCTATATTATTTTAAGACTCTCCACCTTTTTCATGTAATTGAACAATGTATTAGACGAATGTAAGCGCTTTGAGATATATTCAATCCACATTCTATTTTGCAATATATCTTTATGTCATTCCTTATAGTTTCATTTAAATCAACTCCATCAATCGCCCATTATTCACTCTGTATTTAGCATTCATTAACCAATGCATACATTCTTTTTATGGAAGACGAAAGTTGAATTCATAATTCCTTGGAACCAACGTCTTATCTTGTAACAAGAATGGTGATTTTACATTTTTCGAAGGAAATAAGAAATTTTAATGAAATAATTTAAAGAAAGATTAGATCAGTGACTATAATCTCATATAAGAAGTGTTGCCCAGTAAAACAATCCAATTTTCTTGTCGGTGCATATATTAAAGTTGAAACGTTATTTGTATCCGTCTTAAAAACGCTTTTGATATACTGTTACAAAACAAAGCCCGTTTTCCCTTCAGTGATATCAAGATATATGATAATTTGCTAAGATAGTGAGATGTCTTGAATTCCAACACAGCAAATATCATAGCAGTAATCTCGTCACGTCTGTGTACCAAGAAACCCATGACGTTCAATTGTTACTTCACATGTTTCTCGTACCAATAGAGACTTGAGGCGTCACAAAATGTTGGTAAATTGCCTCAAATGTTGACCTCTGCATAGCGTTTACCGCCGTTTCACTAAAGAGTAAAAATAGGTTCTTATCGTGCCAGTGCAAACCGTGACAAGTGTCCTTTGTTCATCGTATCATTTTCAGATAAAATAATCATGTTTTTAATGTCTTGAATTATAAAGACATAAATACATAATTGTCAAAAAAAATATTTTTTTAAATATGGATAACTAGAAGTCTCCAATTCTTTACATTTTTCCACATATGGGTCATATTTTGCGACAGCCTCGTAGCTTGGACGTTATTTATCTAAATAAGGAGTCCCGACTTTCATTCTCGATCTGCGTCCCACCAAACCTAAGACGTGAAAATAGAGCAGTTACTGTTCACTTGCAAAACGTATGGCATACGCTGTAATGACCTTGTTTGCGATTACAAATGATCACTAAGTCATATGTTGACTGATTTGTTTCATACCCTTTGTTAGACTGTCATTTTCGTTCTAGATTTGACGGCTCTAGATTTGACGGCTAATACCGTTTACTTTGTTTCGACTAAGGCTCACGGCGGGTGTGACCGGTCGGCAGAGGATGCTTACTTCTCCATGGCACCTGATCCTGCCTTCGCCTTTGTCGGAGGTCTACTCGACTTTGTATATATGTTTTTGGGACTATGATTACGTTTAACACATTGTTTAATTTGCCAATTTATATTAGATGATTGATTAGCCTATGTATTGTTTAACGTACCACTTGAGAATTTTTCACTCATATGGAGACGTCACCATTGCCAGTGAAGGGCTGCGAATTTAGGCTTATGCTCAGCGCTTATGGTCTTTGAGCAGGCAGGGATCTTTATCGTGCCACACATGCTGCGACACGGGACCTCGATTTTTGCGGTCTCATCCAAAATACCTCCCCATTTAGTTGCCTCTTACGACAAGGAAGAAGTACTGGGGATCTATTCTAACTCGGATTCCCACGGGGTTTAAATTATTGGTTATGACGTTTAAAAGGGAGGTACCTTGTCAAGGTAGGTTTTGGCGCGATAAAGAACTTTTACTGTGAGGGACTCTTACGCAATCCAGAAAACAATCATTTTGTGGAACTTTGCCTTTAGTTATAGTTGGTGGCATTAGATACAAGAATGGCAAATAAAACAATATACAAACAAACATGGGTCGACAGTTCAATGCTCGAGAAAAATACTGTTATGCATGCACACATATATCTTATTGTCGCCTTCAATGACATAGTCCGGACAATGAACTTTACAACCTGGGCTTACACCACAAGAACAGTTTAGCAGTTCTGTTTAATTAAGATACACCTCTTATAAAGCATACTTTTCACATAAAAAGGGTGTTTATTTAAATAATACCTGGCACACACATACATGCATATATTGTTGTATGACTATTGTTCGTATGTTCTGTAGTATATCAAGGTCATTTTGCAAGCCCATCATCCACTACTGCAATTCTTCTATGATGTCAAGAGGTTTATAAATCTTGTTTTCTGAGTCAGTTAGTATGTATATGCTAATAAATCATCTTTTTAAATATGTAACTTACCTGCAATTATTCCATAAGTAACCAAAATAACATCTAATGATGGAGCGAAGAAGGACGAGGAACATCCTATAAATACCATAACTCCCCCCACCACTGACGTAAAACGGCAGCTGAATCTGTTGATGAGTACACTGGCGAAGGGACCTGTGAGATACAGTGACATGAGAGACAACACCAGTGTCAATTATCAATTACACGTAACAATCTTTTTAAAAACATCGGGTCGAATGTTATCCACATAGTGAAGAGATAGCCATTTGCGGAACTATTGACATTTTGAATCCCGATGTATTTTAGAATCATTAGGCGCTAAACAAATTAAAGAACCAATTGTACCAATATTTATTCTTTCTTCTCAGTGCCTCTGTGTGTGGGTGGGTGGGTGTGTGTGTGTGTGTGTGTGTGAGTGTGTGTGTGTGTGTGTGTGTGTACTTATTGATATCTTTGATTGTTTATAGAATACACTATCAATGGCCTAGAACATTTTCCATTTGATGCAGTGTGTTCTAATTGTAGCTCGGGAATTGTAGCAGAGATGTAAAACCAGATAGTGCTGATAAAACAGCGCATTCTAATAGAAAACGAATGCGCCGACTAGAGATATCTCTAAATAACCTAAAGATTGAAGATCAAAATCTTTATGATGAATACATTTATTTGAGTGCAAAGGCGGATCCAGGGCCGGCGCACCGCCCCCACCCCAACTCCCGTTTGATTTTTTTAGGGGTGTGTGTAAATGTAAATTTTTACAGCATAATACGCATGTACTTTAATTGTAGTCAGCATGCAATGTTTACAATATGTATTTTACTTTCTACTCTCACTACAAACACATGGGTATATGTAAAAGGGCATCAAAACAATCCCCAGACCCCAAGAATTATACCGCGCGCCCCGGTTCTGAAATTCCTGGATACGCCACTGGAGTGCATGTCATTTCGGTCTATCATAGATTCGAATCCTGGATCCTTGAATCTTTGGTCAGGTGCTCTTACAACTGAGCCATTTAGTCACCTGAAGTTGAACAAGTTACATCGCTGCACATGTACAAATTACAACGTACCTGCATCACACATGATCAAAGAGAGAGAAAAACGAGTACGAAAGTTGTATATTTGTACACTCACCTATTAATTGTAAAAGACTGGTAAATATTGATCCAACAAATGACGTGTAAGTATCCGATTCGTTATAGTGGCTAAGGAAAGCAACGTGCATTATTCCAGCTCCATAAAACAGGCATCCATTCAGTACGAGGGAGAGGGTACTGGCCGCCATCACTACCCAGGCGTACCCTCCATCTAGGTCCTTCCGTCTCGCCTTCATTATCCTTAAAAGAATGTCAGAAAAACCCAATGAAATATCATTCATAATACTGCAAGGATGATGAATGGATGTGCGTTCACTCACCTGTGAAAGTGCAGGAGAAAGAGCGAAACCAAACATGATTACGAAAATGTCGAATAGAACCGTTATCATGCCTCAGTGGAACACATTCAACCATGCATTATTTCATATTCATGTATTAACATGCAAGGTAGTAAATATCACTGGCATTAGCTGAAGAACTCTGGGGAAATTGATCGATCCATTGAGCTACAGTTGAATAACTACACTATAGTACTATTATACCATTCTCCACTGCAATGTACATTACAGAGACAAAGAACATTACAACAGATAAAACGAGTCTTTCCATAATATTTACAAACCTCAAATTTCAGTGAAAGGTCAAATCAAATGAGCTATGGTTGATCATGTTAACCACATGGACCGAAAAAATTCAATAAAACTTTGCTACATAAAATACCACTACTGACAAAGAGTTAGCACACGCTACGGTAAGTTTATCGCTTACATCAGGCTGGGTTCGGAATGTAACAGCGGCTAAAGATTGAAAATCAAAACAAATTCGGTTTGAATTAGCTAGGAAAATGAAGAATTTCAACAATTTGTGTGAGGGATTATTCAAAAAATTCCAGAGAAGCTTCAAATGATTTAAAAATCGTGAACTATTTCTGTATTTGTCTAGCTAGGTTGATAATTTTTAAAACATGAAATAGTTTCAAATATACTACATGCAATCGGTATAAATGAATTGCTTATTTCAGTTAGTTCAACTTAATTTTAAATTGTTTGTATCATTTTTTACATTGTGTCCTAATAACCCGATAATTCATGATCAGTTGCTTATTGCAAGTGACTGAACTCTATAAGATTAGGAGTGTCACGGCGATTATTTTGACATCGACGGTTCTCGCTCTCCTCAATGGGTCATCGTTACTTCGGTCATTTCTCGTTTTATCCATTCTCGATCTGATCTGTGGATCGCCTTGTTTCTTGTTTTCTCTATTCGCAGCAATACATTTTGAATATTTTAGCTGTATTCTTCATTCTTTTTTGTTTATAGTAACCCCATGACCATAGAGTTGGTATCTCGGAGATTCTATATCTTATTGTATGAAATAAACATAGACACCTGGACACATTACACATGCAAGTCCGGGGACCAGATGCTCAGGAGTAATCATCCCCTGTTGATCGTTTAAATCATTTAATTTTATTTCACGTGGTCACCTAGCGGCGATTTTCATTGGTTAAAACACCTTTTAAGAATTGAGGTGATTTTTGATAAAGTACCTGAACAACAAGTAAAGTCTAATGGACATTGATTTTTTGTTGTAATATAAAATTAAATGATAAGAAATAAATCTTTATATTTTCGGGTGATATGCAGGTTATCACCGAGATTTTAGACGGTAAAACTTTTCATCAATGCGCGAAGCGCATTGATGAGTTTTACCGTCCAAATTCGGTGATACTGCATCAACCCGAAAAAATATATAATTCATTTCTTATCTCCTGTTGAGAGCCCTATCTCTTGACTAGGTAAATGGGGTAAGTTGTGATATCTTTAATGATGGAAATTTGCATAACAATGACGAAAATGCATTGCCTATAGAAAAATTTATCAATCAATCTCATAAAATTAGTCTTATATTCAAAGTATGACTTGAACACTTTTTCCTGGGACTTTTTCACACTCTTTGTATTTAATTTACTTTGTAATATATTTAATCCTTGCTGTGTTTCATCAGGATTTATTTTATTTTGTGTGTGATATCGATTGTTTTGTGTGTGTTGTTGTTGTTATTTTTATTTTTGGTTGTTGTTGTTGTTTTGTTTTCACACATTGGAAAGGTCTCCAGTGATGGTGATCTCATGTGCAATATAACAATTTTCTTATCTAATGTATAGGAATTTGGTTATAAATTGACCACATCGAGCAACTTTATGCGTGACAGCACGTCTTGAGATACTGCATTCTCAATCGACGATTCATGGAGAGATACTTACAGTGGATAACAAGTGGTGGACTAACATGACGATTCTTTCCAGGTCGGGCTCACATTGTCAGGAGTACAAAGCGATAAATTATTCTAACGGCACTATTGCATTTACGATAATAATGATCATCTATCAGACAGGAACTGAAGATAAACAACCAACAGAACTTACGCAAATACAACATTTACTTTCAGGCAATCTTGTATGCCATACTCTCTTCGTCTTTTGTTTAAAGTGCAAACTATGACCTTGACTTTGTTTACTTTCGGTTTATTATTTACAAACACTGACGAAAGATATTTTGTTCCTGAATATATATTTTTTTTCTCCTGGTATGTCCAGGATACGTAATTTATGAGCTCAAAACAATTTCGTTGTCTCCCATTTTCATTGATATATACAAGACCTATAGGCGACAAACACTGGATTGAAATGCGTAAGAGTAATTTATCTGTGATAATTTAAAAAAAAAAACTTGAAAGGGTTCGGTATGGTTTCAGGTTAGGATAAAATTAAGAAGTTGTACAAGCATTCGAAGTACCACACAAAACCTGTGTAATATAGAAAAATTTATTTGGCTTATGAGTAATGAATGTGACAAGTGTTATTGAAAATTTTGCCAACTACATATATAGCTGCTCACAATTGAGAAAATTTGATTTATCATAACTTTGTTATTTTACTTTATCTATCATTTGGATGGTCTTTCTTCTGTGGTTTATGTATATCTTTGTATGCCCTCTGGGCCCAAAATTGGAAATAAATTACTCTTACAAAGAGACATCGTGCACATTTTTTTTTCTCATAAAAAGAAAATAAGCGTTTTATACTTTTCTGGTGATACGATCCTCACAACTGACTATTTCCGAGACGTTCAGATCAGTATAAATTGCTGGACATTTCTACATAATTAACATTAACAACGAAGTTTGGGTAATGCCATGTAGCAACACATCTAAATTTAGCCATTGTAAAATTATGGAAAGGTGATAAAAATTATTATATACGCCACTTATTCTAGAGAAAAGTCTGTTCTAATACCACGTTAAGAAAATCATGGTCATTTCAGTACTAAAAATGAATCCACACTTGAGTACTATAATAATATAACATTTGTTAAAACTTGTTAATCTTAAATTTGATATTTTTTCATCGCATTAATATTTAGATACAAATAATGGTGAATGATACTTTGAGTATAGACAAAATTAATGTCATTGTGAATTGACAACTTAAAAAAAAATGTTACGAGGATTTTCAGAATGCTTTTTATTGTGCCTTGTTTTGCCTCGGACTAGAACATCGCTTTGCCAAAGGTTGAAACACGTCACGTGAGTGTCGTCTTCTTTAGATGGTGAGTAGCAAAATATAGACGGCAACATGGTGGCCGTTACGTCGTTTTTAGTACTAAACTAACTTTTTACCATACTAAGCCATATATATACTTGTATTTGGTCCTAAACAAAACACTTCTAGGTTTGTTACTGACTGTTTATGGCAATACGTCAGGTTGTTCTTTGCATTCTATGGAATTGAACAATCTGACATACTTCCGTAGACAATCAGTAACAAACCGTGCTTAATAATTGTTGAATAAAATTTTATATATTATTTTACATGTATGTATATTAAGAAGTACATTTGTTGATATACTATCAAAAGATATTTGAATATCAAATTTCTTGATTTTTGTTTAATATTGAAGTTAAGGATAAGACATTATCGAATGTAGAATATAGTGTCACATTTTTATGTATGTAATTTTTTATGTATGTTATTTTAGAACGTCTTTCATTTGAAAAACTTGACAACCTATTTATTATAGGATTAAACATTCTTTTTGAAGAATTTATCGATGTGTAAACTCTAGATATTTTACTCACAAACTGAAATAAAGTTACACATCGATAAATTCTTAAAAAAGAATGTTTCATTCTTATAATTTCAATTCGTTCACTGTTCACTGTATAAACCTTTTTAAAAATATATAATAGTTCAGTGCATTACGTTGTTCGTTTGCATGCGCGTATTCTTGGCAATCGCGGACCCCTGGACACACCAGAGGTGGATCAGGTGCCTAGGAGGAGTAAGCATCTCCTGTTGAACGGTCACACCCGCCGTGAGCCCATAGTCTTGATTAGGTAAACGGAACAATCCGTAGTCAATCAGTGTGTGAAAAAAGAATGGCTTGAACACATCAAGACAGCATTTGACTCAATGGTAGGTCATACTGGTAAATTAAATTGTTATAACGACCATAACATTTACGAAATCTGCCTTTAAATGTGACTGTTGAAACCCCTGCAACACAAAAGTTGTCTGTAAGTAGCTTGCCTCTGATTCAAAAAACTGATCATACGCAGAACAAGCTCTTGCGTATTGAGAATAATTGAAAGACGTACACACCATATGCAAGGTGATGATGGAATATTTGCCTACATAAATATGGAAGTTGACGACGGAGAAGCTGAAATCGTCCCCGTTTGTCATAAAGTGAGTAGTTAGTTTGCCCGTTAATGCAATGTTTCAATAAAATATCCAAGTACGAAGCAGACATGTGAAGCATCTCTGTGGTCATGCGTGCCTTTATTTCTATGTTCGTTGGGATATATTGATCGACATATGAATGAAAAATCATTATTATTAAATAGATAAAACGTCGTCACTATATGAAATTTTAATTAAAGGCCACCGCTAGAGATTTCTTCTTTCATGTAGAAACTTGGAATGGATTTGCCTCATAAGAATATAAGAACAGGTCAGCTAACAACAGGAGCACAATTCGTGCCCATTGGATTGAATTGGATTAATGCGTACGATCATTCAAAATTTATCATATAATTAATTGTAATTGAAGTATTTCAAATAAATAAAGATATCTTCCATTGCATATACATTGTACATGTATTTCAGTCAATTTGGTTTCCTTGTAGAAAAATAGACAGCTCCTCGACAATTAATACAGTTACCAAGGTTGACCGGGGGTATAAAGAATAGAGAACTATGTACAATTTCCAGTGTTGACCTATCTTGTTCTGTACTATATTTATCAGCCAATACTTTTACAGTCCTTTTGATTTGCAAACATCTTAATTATTCAGGAGACGAAGTGGTGGAGGTTTAGACATTTAAAGTTTAAGCATCATGGGCGTAGGAGCCGGGAGCATGGGGGCAATAGCCTTTTTTAAAGAATTTGGTTGTTCCTTTGGGGTGGGGGGGTATGCTTGCCACATTTAGAAATTTTCCTCCTCCTCCTCCCATTCAAAACAAGTGTCTACGTGCCTTTTTTTTTTTTTTTTGCTTGTCCCATTTAGAAGTTCGCCCCCCCCCCCACACCACACACACACACACACACACACACATTTATAAACAGTCCTACGCCTATGATATGATCCTTTGTTCTGAAATTCTATATTTTTATAAGATATTTCACTCTCTTTCTATGACTTTTAATGAATTCCGGCAGATAGACTACGTGATTTGCTTCGTACCAGAGAAATCATTGGTACCTGTACCCAACCTGTGTAAACCGGAGGACACAGAGAGAACACAGACTATAAAGCGCTTCTTTTTTATTGCAACCTGCTTTAATCCAATCCATAATTATTTTGATTTTGAAATAGGTCATTTTAATGCAGCAAAAATCCGGCGAAAGACGACGTGCTAAAACCGGATCCTTTAACTGTATGGAGACAGACCGCAAAGTTTGACGTTCTGATCCAAACTCGGTCATTGGCGTTCATCCGAGTGACCGCAGTACCAGAAGATATGGCCCAATCACTGTGATCAGCGGCATCACTTATAGAATAAGACAAAACAGCACTATTTTTAACGACTTCGTATTTTAAGCACATTCGATCTCCGACTGCAATAGTCCAAGAAAACACGTATAGACCGGGAACTGGCGCCACAAACTCGCCGGCGTGAACTGAATATCCGTTACCCTCGTTCAAAAGAACTTTGTCAAAGTGAATGGCTTGGTGTACTCCGAGACTAGTCAGATCTTTGGAAAGATAAGCATGGAAAGCAACTTGTGAGGTTTCGCCCTGAGGTACAATGCGTCTTTTTCCTACAGTAAAACCAAAATGCATTGGAATCATTTTAGAATCAGCGTAAAGTTCCTGAAGCATAGACTCACTGTAACATACAGCTTACAAAATACGTCATGATCACAAAATTCGATACGTTATTTAGTTAGATCAGCTTCCATTGGTAGAGTGTTGTGTTTCTGTGACTTTTCTAGTAAATGTATCAGGGAAAATACATTGTTGGCCACATTATATGGCGTATTGGCCATTGGTTGAGAGCGATCACGCATACATGAATATTCTCAAAGTTTGAATTGTATGAACTAGTAAAATAAGGTAAAATGAAAAAAAAAGTTTTTATGAAAAACAACAGTGTAATATAGATGGTAAAAAGTAACGATGGTTTGAAATAATGTACATGTTTCGGGTATTTCTTCGTAATTTGTGTACAGTTGTGAAATACACAGATTACCACATGATATTTCATCTCACATATTCGTACCCGAATTAGGCATTTAATGTACTTACTGATTTTTTCATCTGATTCGGAGTTTAGGATTCCGCTCGGACATGACTCTAATTTTTCTTCTAGTACTGATACTTTGGTTTCTAAATCTGAGAGCTTACGAAGAATTTCAGCGTTCTGGTCACTTTGGTTCGTGTCACCCGCGCTAACTAAACATAATGAATTCAGTACCAAGAAAATAAAAATACTTATCGCCATAATTCTCTGCAGTCTTTGTCTAATTACTTCAGCCTGACGTTATCTGATATAAACAAGAATGCTCTGAGTAAGAGACCTGTATAGATAATCTGAACTAGAGAGACCTTTCGTAGATAAGGTGGCAAAATACCATGGAATAAAGATAATTATATTCTCCCTCACTTCGTTCGTTCGAATATAAATTAATTAGATGCTAATTACCAAAAAACAAGAAACTATGTAATATAAGTAGGATGGCAGCTCGCTGGTACATGTACTTACACTTGTAAACGTAATGTCTTTTTCAATCAAGAAGCAAGTACATTTCAAACGAAACTGCGGGCTGCCCTGAGGGGGCCTTGCCACACTTGGTGTGCAGCGTCGAGGGGACGGTGATGGTCGACCCTCGGATCCCCTGGAAACGGGAATGGGTTTTCTTGAAGATCCGGGAATGCCGCACAAACACATACAAGTTCACCTATTTATATGCCTTCACCACGTGACCGATACAAAATGATATTCGAACCCGACTACCCAAAAAACACCTCGCACGTAATTATTAATATCATGTATTCATTTCTATCGATCTCTTTAATGTTAGGACACTGGTTGCAGAATTTATATTTCCTTTTTTTTAAATTCCAAAATCTATAGCTATCTTTAATCTATTTTAATAACATTTCTCCAGAACTAGTAGACAAGCATGTATCGCACCCGGTATCGCACGGTATATATATTTGCATACAAATTAAATCAAAATTAGAACTGTATAGCCATGCTCTC
>CAJDSM010013024.1:1062-12643 GCA_903981925.1 Ostrea lurida | reverse complement strand
TGAACGACATGTTATTGATGTCCCGTAGGACCATCCGAGGGGCACCTACTGTCTGATAAATTGTCCTGTGTAGCATAATGACTTGGGCCATTTCCTCATCGAGGTGGGGTGACTGCTACTGGAGTTGCTGTAGCATAGGTGTTACACTGTTTGTGCGTTGGTAATCTCCAATGGCAAATCTAGCTTTTTTAATAAAATTTTGACGAACTCATATCTCATTGTTTTTTTTTTAGAATTCTGTTTTACTGCACATGTATAAGCAATTCAACAGGTCTGATTTAAAACGTACATTTAAATGAAAGTAATAATACTTTAATCACATGCATTCATTTACAATTTCAATGTAATGAAAATCCTGGTACAATATACATTACAGACATATTGTCTCACAATTAGTTTAACATTTTGGCTAGTTGAATTTCTTCAAGTCGAATTTTTAATGTGTGTGCAACGTTATACACCAGTTTTGAGTTGTATTTCCTGAAACTTTAAAATTAGACCCGATATTTGGCGGAAATAATGTTGGTAAATATTTGAAAATAGTCAAAATAGGCCGCAATAATAACCAGCAATATAGTATAATATCATGATACATTCATGCATACATAGTTTTATTTGATTGAATTTGTAATAATTCGTAATTACATACTTTTGTAAATTGATCATAATCAAAATGTTCCCATTTTTTGTCTTCCATCAAAGGAATTCCCAGTAAACGAAAGTCAAAGGGAGGTAAGTCGATCTTAATTTAAAAAACTGAAATGAACTATTCTATTTGGAACGAGCTTTAACACCTTTTTATTGGTAACTAAAACAATGACATATAATTGCCCAATACATAACGCATGTATATAGTCAATAGGCACGTAAAACATGGGTATCAGTACTTTTTCCTGAAGTTGATTGTGTATCATTTTGTGAATTGGTATTAAACAATATCATGAGGCAAAGTGTCATTTCCCATTGCTAGAACAGCACCATCAAGTTTCAATAGTTTCCCAAAAAACATTCTGTCTTGTATTTGATTATCTTTTCATACAAAGAAAAAAATTATATCCATCTCCATTTCGAACTGTCTATGACATTTTTGTCTGTACAGATGTGATATACTGAAATTGATTGCGCTTTCCAAATGAAATGTATTTGGAGGATTGAAAATTATTTCATATACTGAAGGGGGATGCTTCCCTATTTCCTTATGCGCAAGAGTTCCATTTCAGAACAGAGTGGGGTCTAAAGAATTTTTGCATAGTTCATTTATACTCATCACTGTCGATTGTAACATTATTTTTTAATAAGATTTAGGGCAAATAGAATAGTGTGGATTTTGAATTTTGTGTTATTTTAATAATATAATTCGATTTACAACCTTTCTGTAAATTAAGATTCTTTCTATGGTAAAATCAGTAGCTTGGAAACAATTCTTGCGTTCAATTGACTGTTTCTAAATTGTCCTACAAAAATCCCACTCCACAGAACCATATTAAAAACCGGGTCATCTAAATGTAATTTACATTTTTGATAATTATTTGCAGATAACAGATTTATTTCAGGAGACCTTAATCTTAAGATACCCTGCTCAATTCTTACCGATATATTAAGACCAACCCAAAATGCAAGAAAAAAACCAGTTGAAGTTGCTAATGGATTGTAACCCAATAAAGTCTACATCCTTAAAATATAATTTGAGCAATTTTTCCTCACGTGGGTTTGTAAATTTACTACTTTTGCTTAAGGCGGACTAAATTTCAACAATCTGATTAATCACGGAGTACAATCAGATCATAATTCACAATCATCTCAACATTTTCAACGTACAAATCGCAACTATCATACAATGTACCAAAGGATAACATATAAAGGGATAGCGTATTAGCGGAATAAAAACGGGCATAAGACGTACCCTTATGGCACATCAACATTTATACATAAATGATAATTGTTGGCGAATTTACTATTGCAATTACACAACTTGTAATACTGATATATCACATGGTCAATGTAATGGTTGTATGATCCAGCTGATTTGCATGGTAGCTCCTAATTATGTCTATTCCAGTAGCAGGTCTTTCCACAATGCCGCCGATGACTCAGACCATGAAGATTCTCACTACCACTGTGATTCCCTTTACCACTCAGACAACCACTCCAACAACAACAACACCAACAACAACACCTCAACCACAACCAAGAGAATTAAGTAAATATGTTGTCTATAAGGAGAACCAGACCAACTTGTAGTCATCAGCTATGTACTAAAAGTCTTTAATATTTTTTTCCAGAAAAATCCCAAGTTCCATCTTTCGGTGTCGTCGTACCTGGACTTACAAAACCAATTTGCTTTGATTTACCAATGGTTTCCTCCAAGACATACACTATAATGAAATTAATGTCATCACCAGCAGGTAATGTAATGCCAAAGTATTGATATCCAATATTAAATTACATTATAATCCGGGAGGGGGGTAGTGGAAAAAGTATTAAATACGTCAGAAAACACATCTACTAAGATTATGGACTTGTTATTTGCGTCATTTGGTCGAGATTAAAGATATTTCTATGTGAGAGGTAAAAAGGTTTGCTATGTTTTAAAACTAAAGATCTGTCTGTATTAGGGTAACATTACAAAATCGTTAGAAGATCGACAATGTGCTAGCGGATTAAGGTCATCAGACCAAGTTCATTGCAACTGATACCTTTTGTCGACCATGAATTGTGGAGTATCTTCTCAATACAAAACAATTTTATTTTAATATACACTAAAGATACGCTAAAACCTCATATTTCATATTTAATTCTAGTAAACTAAATATATTGGTTGGATCGGCTAAATATTGTGTTGTGATTTGAAACGAGAATATTTGACAAAGATGATAGTCAACATGATTTTTTTCGGCGTGTTATCATGTTACTGAAGCCATTTAAAGTCTATAAAAAAGATCATTTTAGATTTTGAGTTTGAATGTAAGATTTTCTAAGTTCATCATTACGCACCACTTCTAATGTGTGGTACTCAGTTGGCCGCTTAGCTCCTTTTTTATTAGCATGTCAGTATGTTTCCAACTGCTGTTTAAAGGGGCATGGACACGTTTTGAACTAAAAATGTTCAAATTTTAGATTACCAATTTTAATGTTTACAATGCTTGACTAAGGTATTTCTCATGGTCAGGAAATTTTTTAGCGCCATCTGTTGACTTCCAATTGAGATACAGCACTTTAAATTCTTTGTTATGTAACAAAGGCCCGAGCCACGATTTTGCTTACATATATTGAATATGCTTTTCTAAACGTTCCATTTAAAGCAGATTTTTACAAAATTAAAAGTTCATTCTAAACACAATTAAAAAGTGTTTAGTGTTTCTCACATCTCATATTGTTTTAAACATGAATATTTTCTACGAAGCAATCTTTTTGTAAATGTAAACAAGGCTCGAGCCTTGTTTACATAGCGAAGATTTGTGATCGCTGTATCTTACTTGTAACTCAACAACTGACTTTCAAATTTTGCTGACCACTAGAAATAACTTGATTAAGCATTTTAAACATCAAAATTGGCAATCTAAAATTTGAACATTTTTATTCGAAAACGTGTCCATGCCCCTTTAACGTATACACGTATCTATTTTGTCAGAGTCCCACTTCAGAAAATGAATGGTTTGAATAATTGTGTTGCAGCTTACGAGCTTGATGGTCGATTTGGAACTGAGATGACTTGACAAAATACATAACCATTGGCCAAGGTCACAACCTTTAATGCCAACATAAATGACATCTCAAAAGCACCCATCTACCAGAAAGTCGTGGATGGTACAACTATTACTGCAGCAAACACTCCTCTCGGGCTGCAATTTACAGTGAAATTCGACTCTATCAAATCAAACCTAGAAGGAATATTGGGTAATTATAATATATATACATTGATGTGTATTGAATGAGATTGAGTTCTTGAGATGGACATTCTCTAAATTGATATTGCATATGCATCCTCTTTATGTATTATGATACGTAGTTCTGTTTTCTTGCACACTATCAGATTAAGGAAGAAATATCACTGTCATTTTCCCCCCTTATTTTTTGCAACTTTGGTCTATACGGAATGGTTCTTGGCAGGAAATTGAAAACGAAAGTAGATGTTTGATAACTTGGACCCCAAACAATTCCTGTGAAGGACTTAGATAAGTTGTACCAAGAATGTTTCTTAAATCAAACTGATAAACACCGGCCAATATCTCCGTCAATTAAGTGGGATTATTTGGATATGTCAAATATTAATGTTGTTCCAGTTAGAGGTTTTATGACATTCAAAAAATTATTACACTATGAGAGGGGATAATTTTGCTTGAAATCTAAAGATTAACAGTAAGAAATTATGTGTTTTTTCCAAAACTATGATTAATGCTTATACCGTAAATCAACTTTTTACGCGTGAGATAGAATTTCACGAGATTCGTGAAAACGTCATCGTCGCTAATTATAACCAGTCCCTGAATGTCTGTAATATCTACGAAAAAGATTTGATCACGAAAATTACTGGAAGCGAACCAAATTACCACAAGTGAATAGCGAAATAAAGTAGCCTCGTATAAAAGTTGGTTTTTAGTATTACTTGTGCACAACATTTGTGTATATATAGGCAAAGATCAATCTCATACGTCCAAAATAAAATACAAAAACAAGAGTTCGGCAAAAACAACCCCTGGATAAACCAGAGGTAGGATCTGGTGCCTACGAGGAATAAACATTCCTTGTTGAACAGTCACACCTGCCGTGATCTCATTGTCTTGATCAGGTATACGGAGCAATCCGTAGTCAAATTAGTGCATGAAAAAGTCTTAAGAATTCATGCCTATTGGAATTCCAACAGACTGCTGGAAGACCTGTTTGCCAAAAACTACAAATATATTGTCAATGAGGAACTCCAGCATTGCTTTAGTATCAACTTCAGAGTACTTGTGTGTAGAATCAGAGTGAAGTTTACCAAAATAATATTTTTAATAGCTGATGTGGTTCGCATGATATCTTACTGATGGTCATTAATGACCATGATAGCTCTCAATATAATGATTGAAGAATCACGTTAAGTTGTTGACTGTTTGATGAACCATGGGATCAGGCATTATACTTATTTTTCCTTATTATAGCCCTCTTTAAGGACTACACTGGCACACTGGTTGACATAGTGATGGAATCGGGAGAGTTTGCAGCGTACATTGACTTAAAACCAGGGAAGGGGCCTCAAGAATCAGTGAGAGGCATCACAAAAGAATTTGGCGAGGGAATATGCTGGTATCTGGACGAGAAAACCATCCAACGCTTTTACACAAATATGTCTCAGTTTGATGTAAATGTGGCATAATATTGTTATAGTTGTTAATATTGATTTTAAGATAAATGACTTCCACGTACTACGGCAATGTGTTTTGTGATGTATTGTTAGTGCTGATTATAATGTATTGCTTTACTACGTGTTTCACTGACAGTAATCTGGAGTTAATGATGATGGCCATGGTTGGTAGTTCTCCGAACAAGTAGCAGAACATACTGTAGACTCTTCGTTTTACTTTGAGTATTATATATTGCGACGTCATATAGGGGCCCAGATGGTCAGAGGATAGGTAACGTTAACAGAACAGATCGCA
This sequence comes from Ostrea lurida, assembly GCA_903981925.1. NCBI lineage: Eukaryota > Metazoa > Mollusca > Bivalvia > Ostreida > Ostreidae > Ostrea > Ostrea lurida. The sequence goes on along the minus strand of CAJDSM010013024.1, from coordinate 7,004 downwards.
CCTCTCATATCTGGGTCTGTATTTGTCCAACTCTTTTTTATGTGAATTCCGTATAGAATTTATGAGATTGATCATTGTTCGTTATCTTCAACTTTTCATTCCGAGCCTTTGAATAGGTTTTCTAAACCTATCAATAACAAAACTTATCGATAACAAAGGTTTTGTCATTGAAATAGTACATGTAAATCATAATTTTATAACAAACATTTTCGACACCAAATTGACATCTAATATTGCTTTAACAACAAGAGGCCCACAGGCCTTAACGGTCACCTGAGTATCATATCCCATACGGGGAGTCTCATATTTGCATTTTTAAGTCTCACTAGGCTGTGTTCATATGTTATCATCTTTCAAAATATGCATATGATTCCTATTCAAATACACAAGACAATTATCATTTCAATCTCACAAATGGTGTTGTTAACCGTTCAAAAATTTTAAAAGAAAACCATACTGCAACTTTAATGCCCAGTGAGCTCGACTTGTTGACCCTAAATTCAATAGAGATCAAATATCGACCCATGGTAGTTTGTATACATGTATGATATGATGACTCGATGTGGAAAGTACAACGCTGAAAGCCCAGAAACCATATTGTTACTTTGATGTCCAGTGCACTTGACCTTTGACCATTTGACCCCAGATTTGATAAAGAACATCTTCTTTTCAAGGGTAATCTATATGCATGATATGGTGATTCTACATGGAAAGGATAATGCTTTAGAACCCGAAAAACCATATTGCTACTTTGTTTGTCTAGTGTGTTTGACCTTAAATTCGATAAGGAACATCTTCATCCCATGGATAGATCATATGCATGATATGGTAACTCTAGGTGGAAAGGCTAACACTTTAATGCCTGGAAAACATTCTGTTTACAGACGGAAAGATAGACATCCAGATTCCAGTATCCCCTTCCCAAACTTGTTGTGTGGGGGGGGGGGGGGGATATAATTAAGATCAAAGACTCCATGTTCATTCCAATATTCATTTCATTTTAAATTAATATGAATACATTACTGGAGATGTTTTTCAAATGTTTACATATAAACACTATGTACCAAGTTTGGCCCCGCCCTGGGGTCAGAACCCCTACCCCGAGGATCATCAAATTTACAATTTTGGTAGAGCTTCCTGCTCTACATCACTATGGCATTTAGTTTCTCTCAGGCATGTGCGGTTGTAAAGAAGAAGATTTTGAAAATTGGTCACTTTTGGACAGTTTTTGCCCCCCCCCCCCAGGCCCCAGGGATGCAAGAGACCTGAAATTTACAGTTTAAGTGCCCATTGTCCCAAAGATGCTTCATACCAAATTTGAAAAGAATTGGATAGGTAGTTATTAAGAAGAAGTTAAAATTGTTCAATTGTTAACACATTTCATCAATGACCATTTTGGCCCCACCCTAATACCAAAACCTCTACCCTCTAGGGTCACGATTTACAATTATAATAGAAAACTCCCTGCTCATTCCAAACATCCATTTAGTTTTAATTTACTGTCAATAGCATTAAAGAAGATGTTTTTCAAATGTTTTACACATATTCACTATGTACCAAGTTTGGCCCCGCCCTGGGGTCAGAACCCTTACCCGGGGATCACCAAATTTACAATTTGGTAGAGGCCTTCCTGCTCTACATCACTATGCATTTAGTTTCTCTCAGACGTGTGCGGTTGTAAAAAATATTTTTGAAAAATTGGTCACTTTTGGGCAGTTTTTGCCACGCCCCCCCCAGGGGTGCAAGAGACCTAAAATTTACAATTTAAGTGCCCCTTGTCCCAAAGATGCTTCATACCAAATTTGAAAAGAATTGGACAGGTAGTTATTAAGAAAGATAGTTAAAAATGTTCAATTGTTAACACATTTCATCAATGACCATTTTGGCCCCACCCTAATACCAAAACCCCTACCCCTAGGGTCACGAAATTTACAATTATCATAGAAAACTCCCTGCTCATTCCAAACATCCATTTAGTTTTAATTTACTGTCAATAGCATTAAAGAAGATGTTTTTCAAATGTTTTTACACATATTCACTATGTACCAAAGTTTGGCCCGCCTGGGGTCAGAACCCTTACCCCGGGGATCACCAAATTTACAATTTTGGTAGAGGCCTTCCCTGCTCTACATCACTATGCATTTAGTTTCTCTCAGGCGTGTGCGGTTGTAAAAAATATTTTTGAAAATTGGTCACTTTGGGCAGTTTGCCACGCCCCCCCTCCCCCAGGGGTGCAAGAGACCTAAAATTTACAATTTAAGTGCCCCTTGTCCCAAAGATGCTTCATACAAATTTGAAAAAGATTGGACTGGAAGTTATCAAGAAGAAGTTAAAAATGTTAAATTGTTTAAGCATTTCATCAATGACCATTTTGGCCCACCCTAATACAAAACCCCTACCCTAGGGTCACGAAATTTACAATTTAATAGAAAACTCTCTGTTCATTTCAAACATCCATTTAGTTTTAAATTTACTGTCAATAGCATTAAAGAAGATGTTTTTCAAATGTTTTCACATATACACTATGTATCAAGTTTGGCCCGCCCTGGGGTCAGAACCCCTACCCGGGGATCACCAAATTTACAATTTTGGTAGAGGCCTTCCTGCTCTACATCACTATGCATTTAGTTTCTCTCAGGCATGTGCGGTTGTAAAGAAGAAAGATTTTTGAAAATTGGTCACTTTTGGGCAGTTTTTGCCACGGCCCCCCCCCCCCAGGCCCAAGGGGTGCAAGAGACCTGAAATTTACAATTTATGTGCCCTTGTCCCAAAGATCTTCATACCAAATTGAAAAGAATTGGACTGGTAGTTATCAAGAAGAAGTTAAAAATGTTCAATTGTTGACGCACGACGACGGACGAAGACCAATTGCAATAGATCACCTTAGTTTACTCCAGGTGACCTAAAAATTAACTGCTCATACACAAGCACACGCTACTACGCAAGCACCAACACACTTTAAAATGCAATTACTCAATGATTATACACAACTATCATCAAAATCCCATAGTACAAAAGGGTTGTGGTACAAAGTAGATCTAATGATAAAGTCGTAGTGATACGCTAGAGAAAAAAAACCCAAACAACAACAGGTGACCTACTTCAAGGGTGTCCTTTAAAGGTATACCAACATCAGGGTAGGAACTCGTATTTTGTGATCCATTTGCATAGTTTTAAACATATACAATAAATTATGTTCAAATCAAAGGTATCCTTTGTCTGTGATTATAGCTTCTATCTTTGCTTCCGTGCAGGGTCAGAGTAACCTTGTCTTTCTCTTCATTTGACAAATATCTCGCTCAACATCCTGTAGCTGTGTTAAAGATGAATGATTATAAAAAGATCGACTGAATTATTCCTCCCTAACTGTGACTCTAATGCCATCTTCTTCACTTGAACGATATCAGTAAATGATGCCCTTTTGTGCACAAAGTCACGTCACTAAGAAGCTGCTTCCTGTCAACGAGGAAAACCACTTTCATATCAAGTAATGGCGAGTGCAGAAATAACGCATTAGTGAAGGAATTGTTACCACTAAGGTAAATCATATTTACAATGTTGATTCAATTGACAGATATGAATATGATTTTAAGAGTGTCATAAGACGTCTTTACACAAAAAATGAGACCCTATGATATTTGCAAATTTTCGCTATCTTTAAGCAATGGTAAGATAACGTAAGAACAAAACTAACAACATATGTCTTGCGTAATTTTTCTGATGTAATACGATCAATTGATGAAGATAGCACGGACAAATAGTTGTTGGAACGTCAATTACATGTGATATTATGGTCTTTTTATCTCTGAAATTATGGCCTTTTTACATGTGAAATTATGGCCTTTTATATGTGAAATTATGGCCTTTTACATGTAAAATTATGGCCTTATTACATGTATATGTGAAATTATGGCCTTTTTACATGTCCAATGGTTCTTGAGAAGAAAATTTTTAAAGATTTTCCCTATGTATTCACGTGGTCCAACCGTACCCCCGGGGTCATGATTTGAACAAACTTAAATATCCATTATATCAGGTGGCTTTCATATAAATTTCAGCTTTTATGGCCAAGTGGTTCTTGAGAAGAATATTTTTTGATGATACCACCCGATTTTTGCATTTTTAGATTATCTCCACATTGATGGGAACGTTAATTTAAAAAATAAACACTTTATCTAAGGATGGTTTGTACCAAGTTTGGTTGAAATTGGCCTCGTGATTCTGGAGATGACTTTCCTTTATATCAATATGTTAAACTTTGATCTCCTGTTGTAGCCCCACTCTTCCCCCTGGGGGCATGATCTGAACAAACTTGGATGAACTCTATATCAGGAGGCTGTTAAGTAAATATTGTTTTTTTCTGGTCCAATAGTTCTTGAGAAGATTCTTAAAGATTTCCCAATATATCCACATAAATATAAGACTTTGATCCCCTATTGTGGCCCAACTGTACCACCAGTGGTCATGATGTGAACAAACTTGAATCTCCACTATATCAGGAAGCTTTCATATAAATTTAAGCTTTTCTGGTCCAGTGGTTCTTGAGACGATTTTTAAATTAAAACATCCAATTTTTTTATGGGGGCCTGGTCTTCATTTGAATCAACTTTAATCCCCTTTGCCCAAAAACGATTTATACCAAGATTGCTTGAAATTGATCCAGTGGTTCTGGAGAAGAAGATGGAATGTGAAAAGCTTAAGACAACGACAACGGACAAATTACCTCACCTGAACTATAAAGGTGTTAAAATAATGTTCTGAGTGACTTTAACCTTTCCAAAATGACCTTGAAATACCTTGGTTCAGAAGCCCTTGTCTCAAGGAACATCTGTGATAAAATGTATATCTCTCATGTAAAGCTATGTGAGAAATCTGTATTTTAATGAATCGGATTGGAAGATTACCAATATTGGGCTCACGGAAAGCGTGACCGGTCAAGGGACCTCCTAGCATCTCATGTGTCCAGGGGTTCATATTTACCATATTTTGAGATTGATCAATGTTTTTACATAAAAAAGAAATAATACATTAATCACGCTGCGTAGTGATTTGTTAATTATTTGGCACATAAAAGTGCATCGGCCGGGAATCGAACCCGGGCCGCCCGCGTGGCAGGCGAGCATTCTACCACTGAACCACCGATGCGATAAGAACACTGATTTAAAGAGTTGGCAGTGCATAAACTGTCTTACCTGTATGTATGGAAAAACTTCACGCAAGACTAATTAACTAGGATTGTGACAGGAAACACGTGTTGTCCGTAGAAATATACACGCCAAGTATTCAAGGTTCATCTATGACTGGTACAAAGTTTCGGGGTTTTATAAACAGACATCCCTATGCTTCAGGTTACATGTAACAATGCCATACAAAATCACCATATTTTGAACTGGATCGTATATCAACCGTTATTTTTCATAATGTGCATTTTATTTTTACAGGTTAATAAATCAACAATTAATGTTCACATTTGTGTTACAGGTGTATTTTAAAACCATTTTTATCTATATGTAAAAATAACTAGGTCGCTATGGATTTTCGCTAGGCCTGTGCGTTAAATTGAGGAGTTAGTTTGCATTAATTGTTATTACGAAATATTAATCATATTTGTATTTAACCATCCTCTGTATCCTAGTAACCACCCCTCTGTTTCCTAGTTACCACCCTCCGTCACCAAGTAAACACCCCTGTTTCCTAGTAACCACCCTTCCGTCACCAAGTAACAACCCTTTGTCTCCGAATAACTACCGCTTTGTCTCCTAGTAACCATCCTCTGTATCTTAGTAACCACCCCTTTGTTTCCAAGTAACCACCCCTCTGCTATCGTTCCACTTCCAAACAATGCAGTGTAGAATTTGCCCATGTAAAAGTATTACGGGTTCTGCCGGGCAGTTGAGCTTTGTTAGTGATAACCTGGGTCCATCTCAGAAACTGTATTTATT
>CAJDSM010013023.1:194-21077 GCA_903981925.1 Ostrea lurida | reverse complement strand
AGATGTACACGTTTATTACCTCCATTGTAATCTTCCTGCCACGGTACCGACATTACAGCTTCTACAATGTTCACTAGGGCAACCTTCATTTAGTACAAGTAATAAAATAAATAGAAATAAAACATTACCAATTACCAATAATTTAAATATCACATAAGAAATCTAATTATGAAAGTGAATATTTTTTCTTCAGTTTTTTGTTGTCCATCTGTGTAGGACTTCAAACATTTAGAACGTTATCCAAGTATAATGTTAGCAGCATCTGGTTTATGTCACACGTTAAGACATATATTTGTTATGTGTGAAAATATGGTGTTTTTTACAACTACTAATTCATATTGGTGTTTGAACAGTATCCATCAGGCTGACGAGCTACAGTACTTCGTTTAACCGAGTCATTTAATGTACATATGGCCAAAAAAGGGGGTGCAAAATTTAAGTAATCAACTTACATTACACTACTGGAGCATGCGTACACATAAATAATATTATTTCCACCCTCCCCGAGCTTTAACAAAATCGGGACGTCTCCGATTTGTTACCGCTAGGCCCGACGCAGCGCCGACGCTTTAAAACGAACAATTTTAAAGATTCACTCATACTTTCTTTCCCATGCCAGGAATCCTGCAAAGTACACCAATTAGAACCCACACACTTTGACCACCCCTACCAAGTCACGTGGATGTCATGTATTGACGCTTGAGAATTTTAGGAATTTTTTGTTTACCTCGATATTCGAGGTACGTAACAGAAGATTACCCCCAGCTGCTCTGTGTGCAGTTGACACGATACTGAAGCCACCCGCGCATTCTATTATGTAGCAAAAGTGAACTACATGTAACCATTGGACATGTACTTGATTACATTAAAAGCTACCTTATTAGCCTGGTGGATCCCAAAACTGGTGAGGTTAGGGACAGGATTACGCAGTGCATGAGATATATTTATGATACATTAGTCCTGAGCTTGTGGATAATTTACTTATGGGCCAGTTATAACACCAATTCCTACAAGTACGGTGGGGGGGCCACGATACGATATTTACAGTAAACGAATTGCAGGTTTTTTGAAAAATAACCGAATTATCATACACAAATATTTATGTACAAATCTATATCCTTAAAACTGAGGTAAGGTCTATTAAGCTTTGTGGTTCTAGGAACCAGGACATTTTTAAAACTTATTCTGGCATAGTAACAATATGAAACCAAGGGCAAGATTTACGGACAATAGGTCATATATGTTACATAAGTATAATAGAAAAAATTACAATGGTAAGTCTGCATATAAGCATCGTCTGAGACTCACGGTCGGTAGCACTTCTTGAGGTAACAGAAGTGCAACCGACCATGGGTTTCCGACGATGGCATATGGCAGTTTCATAAACTAAATCATAATGAGTTTTGAGAACAATTAAGGTTTTTTTAAATATATTCCTTTACATAGCCCCATGGTTGCCCCGCCCTGGCCCCTATGGTCATGATTTGAATACATATGAATCTTTTATAATTTANAAATATATTCCATTACATATCCCCATCGTTACCCCGCCCTGGCCCCTATGGTCATATTTGAATACATATGAATCTTTTATAATTTAAAGGAAAATTACCAAGCAAACATATATCTTTGTAGTGATGCATTTTCTATTCTCACTCTTTCTCAACAGCGTTCCGTTAGATAGCGATGGGACTTTTCATACTAGTGGACACTTTATGGCATATTTGTTGAAAATAGCGGATATTCTGGAGTAAGATACGATGAGCAATCAGCGCACTGGAGATTTCAAGATGTACTTATATAACTTAAAAATGATTGTTATAATCATACTTACGTCTGCCACAGTTAGGAACAAGCAGATGATTGGAAACAGAGGACACGCGGACATGCTTCACCTAAAGGAGGAAATAGGGGAAAGTGAAAGTGTAACTTTTTAATCTAATAATCTCGTACATATCATCTAGTCATAATTCAAATAAGAATATGCTGTCATTACACTTTGGAATAAGACAGCTTCTACTACACTTTGTGGGAAAGCCAATCAAATTCGAAGTTATGTACATGTAGGCACTGCAGCAGGTATATTGTAAAGGGAGAAATATTAGCATGGGTTTTATTTTCTCTATATTCGCGATTATATACATGTATACATTGCATATGTAAACGATCGCGAAAATAAAACCATCGCTAAGTGCTGTTCAATGTATTTGGGGTATGACTTTCTCTATTTGAAGAGGATTTTCCGCGAAATTTAAACCATCGTCAAATACTAAACGATAAAAATCGCGAAATAAGTTAAAGCCCTTTACGGCATGTCTGTTTCTGGTCGATTTTTTATAGGATTCTTTTTGAAGAATTTATCGATGTGTAAATTTAAGAAAACTCTGGACATTTTACTCGACAAACTTGCAATAAAGAGTCGCAGAAAGACTTTCGTGTTAGTGGGTGCCATAAAAAAATGTCCAGAGTTTACACATCGATAAATTCTTAAGCACTTTTATGTTAAGTTTGTGAGTAAATATGTCCAGAATTTACACATCGATAAATTCTTCAAAATGAATGTTTAATTCATGATTGTCCAATTTGTTCGCTGTATGAACAATTTTAAAAATCACTGAATAGTTCCGTGCGTTACGTTGTTTTGTTTTCATGCGCGATTGTTGTGACGCCACTTTTCGGATTATGATGTGTAAATTCTCGTTTCGATTTAATTTTATCCAATCATACGTAATAAAGGAACATTGGAATTATGTGTTAAAATGTAATAAAATAGTCCAAAACAGATCGATCCTTCCGTAAGATTTTCTTTTAAAAAATTCAGAATGCGAAATTCAAGATTATACAGAAAGTAATAAAATCATTGATTAACGGGGACTGAAATATTTCACATGTTTCCGGTAAGAGTTTGAGTAATAGGTAAATTGGATGTTTGAATAATGTATAGATCGGTTTATGAATGAATGGGATATTGAATTCCATTTTATATTTAAACCTAGAATGTCGTGTTTGTCCGTCCTAGCTCATATCTAACTATCCTTTCATCAGAAATTGATATAATGGATCACAAAAGTACGACTTTTGGATCAAAGTTTCTCAAGGTCATTTTGAAAGGGTCAAGGTCACTCTGAACATTTTCATATCAAAATTTCCAAATCTCCTAAACTTTTCCTTAGAAATTGATCATAATTAATCACAAAATTCTTTGGGACAGGGACTTTTTGAAGTTTTAGAAGTGTCAAAAGTCACTCAACATATATTATATATAGCAACTATACATGAACAGGTCACAATTGATTATTTTGTCATGAAATATATGATTGGATTCGAATTTTCAAAGGAAACGAGTATGGTTTCAAAAATATTGAATGTATTAATGGGAAGGTGTGTGTGTGTGTGTGTGTCTCAAAATCTCAGTAAAATGTCTGTACCAAAAATATAGCTTCCTCCATTCCAGAACGACGTATTGCGTTAGAGAAAGCAGTCACGGCTTCAACAATCGACACGAAAAGTTTCTATGACATGGGATTTTGGAGAATTCATAATGACATAAATTGACCATAAAGGATGAAGTTACATGTACCAAACAGTGAGTAATTCCATAATTTTCCACTAATATTCAGACTAACGAATTCTTGTTGTAAGGTTGAAAAGGCGTTTAGGAGAAGTATACATATCCCCCCTGTAGATCGGTCAACCGTGTCTAAACAGGTATTGACCAAAACGGTTTCAGACATTTCAAGGTCATTTTGTAAAGGTCAGTGTCACTCTGAATATATTCATTTCAACAATATGATTATTTTGGATCAAGGTCTCTCAACAATATTTCAACTGTTATTGATCTTTTGGATGTGGTGGTCCTTAGGACGAGATTGTAAAATCCGAGGCCCCGTGTCACAGCACTTGTGTCACGATAAAGATCCCTCCCTGTCCAAAGGCTAGAAGCGCCGAGCAAAGGCCTAAATTATACAGCCTTACACCTGCAATGGTGACGTCTCCATATGGGTGAAAAATTCTCAAAAGTATACAATCAAGCCATCGCCATATAAACTAATTAATTAATCAGATCCAATTTTGGGAACATCCATTAGTTTTACTGATATTCTTGTTCAGGTTGGGCAGAATTTTGTACGTGTCATTGACCCGAAAAAATTGTCTATATTAGTAATAGGTGAAAATATCAGTTTTGTTACCAGTTTTACGTACTAGTACTTGATGCATAAAAAAGGAAAGAACTTGAAAATGATGAACCCAGGTGATTCGATACGCAAGAGCATGATATGCGTATGAGGACTTTTTAAAGCGAGGCCAACTACTAACAAAAAAGTTGATGTTGGAGTGTTACAACGAATCTCGTTTAAAGTCTTCTACGGTCGCTATAATGCCCTTGTTTGTGATTACAAATTTATAATCACTAAGTCATATGTTGACCGACTTGTTTTACACCCTTTGTTAGACTGTCATTTTCCTACTAGATTTGACTACGGGTAATCCCGTTTACTTTATTTCGACTAAGGGCTCACGGCGGGTGTGACCGATCAGCAGAGGATGCTTACTCTTCCATGGCACCTGATCCTGCCTTCCCTTTCGTCGGAGGTCCGTGTTGCCCTACACTCGATTTTGTATATGTTTTTTTGGATTGTGATTACGTTTAACACCATGTTAACTTCGCCTATTTATATTGATCTACACTTTGGCCCGTATTGAAATTTCAGAAGACGCATGTCATGTTCAAAATTTGCATGAAAAGCAAACAAAATAGGTACTCATTTTTTTTTAAGTTAAAGTAAACTCTGATCGAATTATAGAATACATTAATTCAAGAAGCACTAAAAAGGCACTGATTATGATTTTTTTCCACTATGATAATTATCTTAAAATATAGATCGATACATTTGTCAAAGCTGAATTCACTTACGGTTTTGAGACTCTTCCGCTGACCGATTTGAAAAGCAAATAAATTGCTACGTACTGTTCTTCTTATATCTAGACGTTCATTGCAATATTTAATGGTATTTAATTATTCTGTTCACATCTGTTGTATTTTTAGATCAAGTCTTTATTACCAAGAAATTGAAATCGGTAACTTTTCATGTTGACAATAATTATTATTGATAAAAGTAAAAATAAATGTTTATTTTGTGAGGAGAGAATGATAATTGATTGGTGTGTCACAACAAATATTGTTCCTTATGACTTCTACATACGAGAAAATATGCGCCAATTCGTTATCGCCAAACTTTTTTGTTTGTTTTTGTTTTCAAGCCACGTGCATTTTATACAATCTGGTGCTATATACATTTTCAATTCCGTTTACTTTCAATTAAGCACAAAAAGCTAAATCCTGTGTCAAAAACTGTTATCATCGAGTTTCAATCTACATGTATTTGCTGCGATGTTGAATGCATTAATGCAGGTGTCTATAGCTATCTCTATACGTGGTGACGTGCAGATTGACCATAGAATCATTTCAAATTCACCATTTTTGCACTCAACCAATTACGAAATGAAATTTATTGCTGTCAAAAGGACGTCACGAAATGAATTATAAATAAAACTTTAACATTGAATTAGGACTTTATTAAACCAGTTGTTGCATTCCGTATTTCTGTAAAATGATAGTGTAGATGGACTCTGAAAACATTTGTGGACACCCCCCTCCCTTATACATGTAATTTCAATTATCATCATGACTGTTAATCTTTAACAAGCCATACGTCCTATAAATAAGTTAATAGTTCTACATGTACAAGATATTTCAAATTATATCCACTGAGAAATTGATCGTGAGTGAATGTTTAGTTGTGTAAACTTGATCGTTATAGTTTAACAATCGGATCCTTATGAATGGTGCCCACATATTCACTTGTATTTTCTTCCGAAAGATGAGACAGTAAGAACATTTATATTCAGCAATTTTGCGCTAAAAAACAAGGAATAAAAATACTGGCATTCCGAAGCTCAGTTTTTGTTACTAATTACTTTGACATGTGCGATAAAATATAACAAAAGGTTAAGTGAATATGTCATTTATTATCATGATCAAAACACCGAGAACAAACAAATGACGCCATGGACTAAACTATAGAAAATAAATTGGCAGGGACGACTAAATACAAACAACCGTTTACTAATGACTACGTTTGCAACTAATGACTATGTTTGCAAAGGATTAAATAAAGATTTAAACTACAATATACATCTAAAAGCACTAAAAATATCAAAAAGGTGGCGTACAAAACAGGTCACTAAGCAATGAAACATGTTGCATGTATATTTATTGATTATTTTATAGACACCTGATCTCACATCTGATGTAACCAGAATTCGTGTTTACTGATTTGTATTCTTTGTACATGTAGCATTTATGGGATTGATCGTTGTTCATTTTCTTTACTTTTCATTTAGTATGTCTTTGCATCGAAACATTCATAAAATCTAGAGATTTTAAGCATGCAATATCTGGAATAATTCTGAATGCCAACTTTTCATGAAATCGTAGATTTCATGAAAACATTAATTATTGGTAAAAGTTAACGTCATTGCCCATCGGATTAAAACCAAGGTAGCGATCTATGTGAGCGGATCAAAGGATCTGATTTTAATCAGATTGACGTCGTTGCATTCCAAACGATGACATAAACGGCGAATTTGGTATAGTCTACTAAGTTATGGTAATCGGTTTCGATGTTTTTTAAAAATATTTTTTTAAAAATATTAATCAATATTCTCATGTTTCAGTTCAGATTTAGTATCAAGGATCATAGAGTCTTAGTCACAATTTAAAACGTTTCTCTAGCATTGATTAATCAATGGAGCGAATGTTTTATATCGCAAGCTTACATGTATACATCGGCACTCCAATTATAAACCGGAATCGCAAATTAATAGATTATAGCAATACAAGTATAAAACAAACAAACCGAAATGTGTTTAGTTATGTAATAAAGGGTTAATTAAACTTACTATGACAATTGTTGGGTGTAAAAAATCACTCGTAAGCTCCCCGCGTTTGTGTATACTACCGATGCCCACGTTCACCATTACAAAAAGTCTACTAGCCTTCTACATGTATTTTAAGTAACCATTCATTGATTATTATCTTACATATAAGTAAATATGTAAGAAGAATGACCTAGATTAACTAACAGTGTAAAACGTATTTATGATTTCAGTATATGCTTTGAATCATGATATGTTTATGCTAAAGTGTGCAACATCAATTTAGGGTGTTGAATTAGTGAGAGAATACAACGGAATATACCAAAGTAAAAAAAAAAATGCATGTGTAATTATTAAAGATTTCGTCCTCTGCAAGAGGTAAGCTCTAAATAAAGCATCAAGACTATTTTTGACAATAGCATTACCAATAACGGAAATAAACTGACTTTCATTGGCTGTAAATTAAATTTATATGAAATGGTTTAAAGGTATTAATCAGATTGAAGTTTGTTGCGACTTTCTGCACACATTTGAAATTGTAATCGAGAAGAGCCATGAAGAAATGTAGTTTTTAGCTCACCTGAGCCAAAGTCTCAAGTGAGGTTTTCTGTCGTTATAAACATTTCACATTTTCATCTTCCCTAGTACCACTGAGCCAATCTCAACCAAACTTTGTACAAATCGTCTTTGAGTAAAGGGGGTTCAAGACTGACATTCGTGCTACTTTCGTGCCTGTGAAAGATAAACGTTTACAAAAATTAAAACTTTAACTAATTTTTGTTGATTTGAGAAATTGCGTCACTCTTGAAGCTGTGTACTCCCAATAATTGTGGATATCAGAATTAGATTAAAAAAAACAAACTATAAATGAATAATAATAAAAAAAATCAAACAAACAACTACTAGTATGTAAAGGCAAAGATAACGAACAGTGATCAATCTCGTAAGACCTAAATAGAATACAAAAACAGGAGCTGGGCAAACACGGCCCTGGACACACCAGAGGTGGGATCAGGTGCCTCTGAGGAGTAAGCATCCCCTGTTGACCGGTCACACCCGCCGTGAGCCCATAGTCTAATAGTGTTTAACGTTTTCAAAAATTGTAGTTGTATGAGAGTTTACAAAAGATGTTGATATAAATCATTGCCTTTTTCCATATGTACATAATACATGTACATGTATCATTCCCAGACTGAAAGTTTGATAGCTGCTTAAACATTACAAAAGACTAAATGAATAAATAAATAAAAATAAAAACACACGCACACAGAAACGAAGATATGAATGACCGATTCAGTTAGGCAAAGCTTTTTTTTTTGTCGTCTTGTATTTTGTATCAATGTAGAACGATGCATGTTGTAATGCAAACTATTTTCGTACGACTTTGACGCATTTGATAATTTTAGATCATCTGAATACATTCAGATTTTGCAACTGGTCTGTGTCCGTCGTGCGTTAACATTTTTAACTGCTTCTTGATGCATGTAACCACCATTTCAATTCTTTCAAATTTGGTGTGAAGCATTTTTGGGACAAGGGGGACATAAATTGTAAATTTCAGAATTCTTGCACCCCTGGGGATTTATGGGCGGAGCAAAAACAGCAAAATATAGTCACCAATTTTCTAAAATCTTCTCTACAATCGAACATGTGTAAGAAAAACTACATGTAAATGCATGCACTGATGTAGAACAGGAAGACTTTTACGAAAAATGTATTTTTCATAAGCCATAGGGTAGGGGCTCTGCCCCAGGGCGGGGCCACACATGTTACATAGTGTTAACATGTAAAAAAAAAAAAAAAAAAAAGCATCTTCTTTAATGCCATTTACACCGTTAGAACACACATAGGGGGTTCCAGTTGTGTGAACTAAGGGGTTTCAGCGCCGAAGCGGAGTTTGAGAAGACATCGTAATTAGAAATTCAGAATGTGTCAATTCTACTGATAGTTTTGGGAGGAAATGTAGTGATTGTTAATAGATATTTTGGTAGCTTTGAATGTTTTCAAATCGTACTAGTTCTTTCAAACACTCATGGACAGTGATTTATATTACATTGAAACTAAATGGACATTTAAAATGAACAGGTAGCCTTTTATCATAATTGTAAATTTCATGATTCCAGGGATAGGGGTTTGGCTTTAGGATGGAGCCGAAATGGTCAGTGACTAAATGTGTTAACAATTAAACGTTTTTTTAAAATTTTTTTTTTATCACTATTTCTCCAATTCTTTTTGGATTTGGTATGAAGCATCTTTGGGACAAGGGGGACATACGTTTTATAATTCGGAATTATTGCACCCCTGGGGGTCTTAACGACGGGGAAAAGACTGACAAAAATGCCCAATTTTCAAAAATAATTCTCTCCCCACACACGTAGGAGAAAAAATAATTGCATGGTAGTGATGTCCATGAAGTCTCCTCATCGAACTGTGTAATTTATGGTCCCTGGTTCAGGCCCAAGGGCGGGGCCAGAATGGCTATATAATGAACGTGTATTAAATCTTAGAAAAGCTTCTTCCCTACTTTCATAAATATTTGAGAAAAACTAAATGTATAGTAATAATGTCAACGAAGCCCCCTACAAAACTTGTAAAATTCATGGTCCCTGAGTTAAAGAGTTCAGGCCCTAAGGTGGGACCAATATGACCATACAGTGAACATGTTGAATCTTAGAAAATCTTCTCTACTTCCATTTTTATATATCTGCGAAAAACTAAATGCATGGTTATTCTATGTAGTAATATACCACTATCACCTGCTTATGGTGTGTATATCTCCCAGTTGATTCGATACGCAAGAGCATGCTATGCGTATGCGGACTTTTTAAAGCGAGGCCAACTACTAACAAAAAAGTTGATGCTGCAGGGTTATAACGAATCTCGTTTAAAGTCATCATTTCGCAAATTCTACGGTCGCTATAATGACCTTGTTTGCGATTACAAATTATCACTAAGTCATATGTTGACTGATTTGTTTCATACCCTTTGTTAGACTGTCATTTTCCTACTAGATTTGACTACGGGTAATCCCGTTTACTGTATTTCGACTAAGGGCTCACGGCGGATGTGACCGGTCAGCAGAGGATGCTTACTCCTCAATGGCACCTGATCCTACCTTCGCTTTTGTCGGAGGTCCGTGTTGCCCTACACTCGATTTTGTATATGTTTTTTTGGATTATGATTACGTTTGACACAATGTTAACTTCGCCTTTTTGTATTATGATGTCCATGAAGCCCTCAATCAAAATTGTAAAATGTATTGCTCCTGAGTCTTCGTGCTACTTTAACTTATGAAATCCATGGTCCCTGGTTCTTGGGTCAGGCCTTGGGGTGAGGACAGTATGACCATATAGTGAAAATATATTAAATCTTAGAAAATCTTCTCTACTCCGATAAATATTTGAGAAAAGCTCAAAGCATGAATTTAATGTCAACGAAGCTCTCTACTACTTAAATTGTAAAATTCATGTCCCCTGAGGGTGTGGAATTTATGCTTCAAACTTCCATTTTGTATTCTTCTATATTTGAATAGGAATTGAATGCATATTTTGAAATGTGATAAACAAGTAAACAAGCGATTTCTTATTGAGGCTTAAAGGTAAATAAACTAAATACACAAATCTCTCTCTCTCTCTCTCTCTAGTCTCTCTCTTTCTCTCTCTCTCTCTCTCTCTCTTCTCTCTCTCTCTCTCTCTCTTTCTCTCTCTCTCTTCTCTCTCTCCTCTCTCTCTTCTCTCTCTCTCTGGCCTATGATACGCAGGTGACTGCTAAGGACTGTGGACCTCTTGTTATGATATTACTATCACCAATTGTCGAGTACATTGTAATACTTGTTCCTTGATACTATCATATAAACTGGCGAAGTTAACAATGTGTTAAACGTAATCATAATCCCAAAAACATATACAAAGTCGAATGTAAGGCATCGCAGACCTCTGACAAAAGCAAATGCAGGATCAGGTGCCATTGAGGAGTAAGCATTCTCTGCTGACCGGTCACACCCGCCGTGAGCCCTTAGTCGAAACAAGGTAAACAGGATTACTCGTCGTTAAATCTAGTACAAAAATAATAGTCTAATAAAGGGTATGAAACAAATCAGTCAACATATGACTTAATGATAATTTGTAGTCGCAAACAAGGTCATTATAGCGACCGTAGAATTTGCGAAATGATGACTTTAAACGAGAATCGTTGTAACCCTGCAACATCAACATTTTAGTTAGTATTTTGCCTCGCTTTAAAAAGTCCTCATACGCATGACATGCTTTTGCGTATTGTAATCAACTGGGAGACATACACACCAAAAGCAGGTGATAGTGGTACATTGCTATATAAAAAGGAAAGTTGATGATTGCAAAGTTAAAGTCATCACGTTTATCATCTGTTTATCGTAGAGGGTGTTTTTTTTGTCTGCTGCCAATAACTTAAACAAGCAAAATTTCATTGTGTTCTACCGATAACTTAAAATAGAACACTGACAAGGTCAGCAAGGGCCCCGCTGAAGCAAATGTTTTAATATACACATCTGCATATGGTGTTAAACAGGTTTCCAAAATTTCAGTTAAGTACCATTTATAGATTTTGAATTATAGTGTTCACAAAATGTGATTTGCAAAAGCTATGAATTTTCATCGAAAATAAGGTTTCTCCTACAATATTATATTGGCCCCTACAAAACCAAACTGCAATATGCGCATCTGCATATGGTGATAACAATTGTGCAAAAGTTCAGCTATGTGCAATGTATAGGTTTTGAGTTTTAGTGTTCACAAAATATAATTTGCAAAATCTATGAATTTTCATCGAAATATGAAATTTCCCCCCAAAATATTGGCCCCTATAAAACCAAACTGCAATATGCACATCTGCATATGGTGATGAATAAGTGTGCAAAAAGTCAGCTATGTACAATGTATAGGCTTTAAGTTTTAGTGTTCACAAAAATTGTTGACGGACAGACAGACGGACAAAGTGAAAACTATAGGACGCCGCATCTATCTATGCGGGGTCCTAAACAAGCTAACTGTATTTGTGTGCTGCCAATAAACAAGCAAACTGTCTTTGTGTGTTATCGATAACTTAAACATGCAAAGTCTCATTGTACAAATAGGTGAAGGTAACATTGTGTTAAAGTATATAATCAAAAAATAGAATCACAAAATCGAGTGTTGGGCACACACTTCGACAAGCGAAGGTAGGATGCAGGTTTGCCATGATTGGATAAGCATCCTTGCTTACAACCACCACCCGCCGTGAGCCGTAGTCCGAAATAAAAGTAATAGGATTAACCCGTAGTTAAATTAGTAAGCATAATGACAGAATCTAACAAAGTTGAACCCAAATCATGTCCAAACACATGACTTAGTGATATTTGTAATCGCAAAGCAACGTATTATACGATCGTGAATTTCGCGGAAATGCATGATGTTAAACGAGATTCTTATAACCCCTGCCAACTTCAACTTTCTTTTGTTAGTAGTTGGCCTCGCTTTAAAAAATCCGCCTACGCAATAGCATCTCTCTTGCGATATGCGAATCAACTGGAGATATACACACAATAAGCAGGCTGATAGTGGTTCTATATTCTAATAGAAAGAGAAAAGTTTGACATTGAGGATTTAAGTCATCTACGCTTATTAATTTAGTTGTCATCTGCCATTAAGTCAATGTTAATAATATCCAAATCATGAAGGCAGATATGTCGATTCCTGTGTGTCTCTTTCTAACGAGTTCTTCGGGATTATCAATGAATAATTGTGAATAATTATGAATTGTATATTATCACACATCATCTATATTCCTATGTAAGGTTGAAGGGAACACGGCAAGTTTTTGTTTTGATCCCGTAATAGTTTCTTGAACAAAAATTCTGCTTCTCATGAATATAACAATAAGTCTTGCCAATAAGGGGGCACAATTATGCCATAGGGAATAACCAACGGATTGTTGAAGACCTGGTCTCCAAAGACACATAAATATTTTTTAACGAAACCCAGCAGTTCTTAATATCTTAACTTCAGAGTACTTGTGTGGGCAATCAGAGGTTACTTTAACAACATATTGTCTGCATGATTGGCTTGCTACAAATACTTAACAAGCCAACTGTCTTGTTTCTGCCATTAACTTAAACAAGCAACATGTCTTGTTTGCTGCACAATAACTTAAACAAGCAACGTCTGCCAAACAAACTGTCTTTGTTTTGCTGCAATAACTTAAACAAGCAACTGTCATTG
Organism: Ostrea lurida; assembly: GCA_903981925.1. NCBI lineage: Eukaryota > Metazoa > Mollusca > Bivalvia > Ostreida > Ostreidae > Ostrea > Ostrea lurida. The sequence goes on along the minus strand of CAJDSM010013023.1, from coordinate 7,905 downwards.
TTTCTGCCAATAACTTAAAACAAACAACATTGATTGGCTGCTACCAATAGTTAAAGAAGCAAAGTGTCATTGTGTTAATTATGTGTAGCTGTATCTTAATAAAATTTGAATGGTAACAGATTGAGAGTTAGCATAATCAAGTCTTCTGCATAACTTCGTAAGAATTGTTATTGATATTGCGAAAGCTAATGTGTAGGCCAATAATTTTACACCGTTTAGTCACTGGCACTGTATTCCCGCATTAAATGAGTCCAGTCATGTTGCAAGATGCTCATTCTCAACGTTTGCTACGTGAAACAAGAGATTGCCCTCAATGCGTTTTGTTGACCGCTAATTTCATTTCCGCGAGGTCATGGGTCACAGCATCGGTTTTCTGTTGAGGTACCTGGTGTTTGGAAACAAAATGTAAACACATTTGTATGAATTGTCTTTTATCAATGTTACTGTTTGTGTTAAATCAAAAGTGAGGTACAAACTGTGACAATTATCATACCTATCCCATGAAGAATACAACTATCACAGTAGGAGCATCACGACCCCTGGGCACGACCAGAGGATGGGAATCAGGGTGCTCAGGATAAGCATCCCCTGTTGAACCGGTCACACCGCTGTGAGCCCGTGGCTTAATTGATGAGGTAAATTGTGAAATGACGTTGGATAAACCCTGGTATTGTATATGATATAGAGTCGTGCTGGCTCAGTGTTAAGCATTTGCCGCGGACCGGCGAGGGTCGTTGATCCGAGCCCGCTCGTACCATGACCGCGGAGAGAAAATATATTATGACTACACCCTCTCGCCAACGCTGTTCTGTTTTGTTGTGAAAATCAATGGATCTTTATATAGGTTTGTAAAACAGAGGTCGCGTCTGAGCAATTGTTGACACAGAGAATTATCTTACTAATATGCATTAGCGTTCCGTACATTATGTGGCAACCTACTTACAATCTGCTGATGTGTTGGTATAAGCTGAAAAATTCTCGGAGGGTTCGTAAAAATGGTAATAAAAACATTAATGATAATGAATAACATGTTATATTTATAAAATACAAAACACCAGTTTCTCTCCCCAGAGCTGTCCACTTTTGGAGAAAATTCTCACAGTTAGAACCTTTCATGAAAACAAATACCGCAATATGATTAATTGAACAATATGAAATGATATTTGAATTAGGCATTTTTGACATTTTTATTTTCTGAAACCCAGAATCGTATTGCACTTAACTTGATCCGCCGTGAACACTAGATAACGCCACCGCCACCATGGGAAGTTGGTTTGGGTGCCCCCATAGAGTCCTTGATAAAAGTCTTTCGTTGCGAGTTTTTGGAAATAAATCACTCTATAATATACGAGGGAAACAGTCGTGATCGTCCGCGAATAAGCCGAACTAATATTAATCTTCTATATTAAATTAGAAACGGTGTTAGGAATAACAAACTCCGTTTCCGATGAATATGGAATTACAATGACATTTCAAACCATTTACAAATTTTCACGTCATTGGGGATATTATCGGCTGAAATTTTCAATGGGAAAGAATGTCACCGCCCCTTCAGACAGTTTGATGTCAGAGGTACCACCCACAAAGGTAGGCCTAAGACCCTAATTTCATAATTCATTGCGTCTTAAGAATTCTCTAAAGATGAAGTGGAATAGTTCCAGCTATCTTCAGACATTTGTGGCTCAATATTCTCTGTTATGGAACATCTTTGCCCGAAGTTGTGTTAAAATCAATCTGAAGACTGACCAGTCGTTCAGACTCGGGTAGGCTCGTTAGAGGATTTTATCAAATGAGTCTAAAGTTTGTGTAAATAAACACTATACCTAATAAAGAAGTTGTTTACGCGTGCAGCTCCCTTAGTGGAAATGTTGCCTATGAAAAAGATTTTTTTTTTTTCAACAAAAATTTGTTATAACAAGTAAAGCCTCCCACTAGGCCGATATCCTGCAAGCAAGGAGTCCCTGAATGATCTCTAAAGTAGTTCGGACCACGCGACCGCGACCGGAATGTCTGTCTATCAAACGGGCGTTTTTTATAAAGCTATGCGTTTATCAAGCTAGAGCAATATGCACCACCGGAATGAGATAAAGAACAAGATTTAAAGGAAGAATTAAAAAAACCCAACATAAACAGAAGTGAAAGTTTATATCCGACACCCCATACTCTTCTTTAAATTTGTGGATTAAATAATGCGAGTTTAAATCTTCTATTATGTCCAGCACCTATCATGTTTTATTTCAAAGTAAATTTTAATGTAAGTATTCATTGATCACATGTAATCATTTTGACTAGCGCAATCGGTTTTCCACAGCGCAATATGAAAAAGCTCTACTCGTTAGAAGTCCACCAAAATGTAAAGAAATAGCCCTAAAATTGAAAAAAAAACAACCAACTTTTGAAAAATAAAAACACCAGCATGAATGTAAAAGGCATCTTAAAGCATGTAATAAAGTCTCACATCTGAGCATTGAGAAAAAAAAAAAAACCCACACGATGAAAAAGCATACCTATATACTGAAAAAGCATCACCTAACCACGAATGCTCGGCAGTATATACCAAAAAACACACCATCTTATCACGAAAGAACTACAACATACAGTGATTAACGTAAAACTACCACTTTATCATGAAAGACCCGCATACATATGAGAAATCAAAGTACAGAAAGTACTGAAAAGTGCTAAGCTACTTATGAAATAGTCAAATCTCGTTATCTCAAACTTGATGGGACTGATAAAAAGCAACTTCGAGATATTTGTGGATTCCAGATATCAAGGGTAAAATACTTAAAGTAGTACTTGGGACTTCCAAATCACTCCGACGTAGCCATGATATTCGAGATATCAGTGTTCGAGATACCGAAGTTCAACTGCATAATACCTTCTTCCTCGACGCCTGTAAACTTCTAAAATATGAAAACTATAAGTCTAAATCATTTACATGCTGAATTTAAATGACATGTTTTGTAATTTTTGTAATTCTGTACCTACAGGAAAATAACCGGAAAAGTTAAACTTGTCGACAGTTGGCTGACGTTTCCTGTAAAATGTTCACATACATGTTTACAATATGCGTGCGAGTTGTACAGAAAATATTTTTTGTAAGGAAATAACAGATATGTATGGAAAATAATGTCTTGAAACTGTTAGCCATAATGAAATATAAACTTTATACAATGTTGGCCCAACCCGGAGCCAAAGACCTTCTTTGGGATCATGAAATTTACAATTTTGTTAAAGGACTTAGTACTACTTCTTTTAAAGATTTATTTGGTCTGAATTTAGTATCAATAGCATTACCGAAGATGTTATTGAATTGTTTTACACTTAAACACTGTATACCCAGTTTAACATCACCCTGGAGTGATAGCATCTATCCCAAAGATATTGTGGAAAAGGTCTCCCTTTTCTGCATGTTCTCTCAATTTGTGAAAAAGATTGGGGGGGTTGGGGTTTGGGGTCTAGTTTTAGCAGTGCTTTAAAATCTTAAAACAATTGTAACGGTAGTTTCGGATGATGAGCGACGGGTGTTGACCTATGGCGATATAAATAAATGGAAATTTTCATACCTATCATCATTCACAACAACTACATACCTAAAAAAAAACTTACGACAATGTATTTTTTGCACGGAACATTTTAGGATACCACTAAAAGACGAAACTTGTCAATAGTTTGACATACGTCATGCAAGAAAGAAAAGAGTACACAACTGGAACAGAAAGAAAATTACACAACTACACATGTATGTACCAAGAAGTAAGTGCTACAGATGTTCATGTCAAAGCACACTAACAAAACAGTGATTTTAAAATCCTTTCATCATCTCTCTGTAAATGTTCATCTTGGGACTTACCAGATTGATCACTGTTCGATCAGTGTCTTATGTCTAATAAGTATCTTGATTAATTGTTCTTCGGTGTTTGTAACACACAATACTTGATATGAAAACAGAAGTCTGAATTTAATTTACATGCTGAAATGAAATTACATGTTTCGTAATCTAATTCTGTGACTACAGGAAATTAACAGGAAAAGTCAAAAACTTGTAAACAGTGGCAGACATTTCCTGTGAAATGTACATGCTAATAATTTCTGTCTGTACATACGTTTCTATAGTACATGGCAGCTTTATTCTGTCAGCAAATATATGTAATTTAATACTTGGAAGAAGAAAACGCTCTATATTTTCATACATGAATATTTGCATTCACTAAATCTTTTCTCTTTTATTTCTTTTAAAATTGACATTGCATTAATTCATGCTTGTTGCAAACTAGTTAGATCCGATTGAGCCGCCTCCTGTCCCGCATGGTCATACCATATATGGACGATTCCTAAGGTCAAAGGTTGAATTTGCTGTTCCATTTAAAGTGAAAAAAAGGTTACAATATTAGTTTAGTGATTAAATGAATTATATATTTATAGAAAATACATGAAACTAAAATAAAACAATATAGAAGCTGACAATATAGTTTATACGTGTATATATAACTAGCGGGTTAAATTCTTTTTTTCTTCTTCATCACCCGATAAACCAACAAGAAAGCATATATTTTAATTTATTTCACGGTGATTACCTAGCGCTGATTCTCATTGGTTAAAATACCTTTTAAGAATTGAGGATGATTTTTGATCACGGTAGACAACAAGTAAAAGTCTAATGAATATTATTCTTGTATGTTGTAATAAAGTAATTTAAAGCAATAAATCTTACTATTTTTTCGGGATGAATGGCAGTTATCACCGGAATTTTAGACGGCAAAACTTTTCATCAATGCGCTTCTGTCGCGCGCATTGATGAGTTTTACCGTCTCAAATTCGGTGATACCTGCATCACTCCGAAAAAATATAAGATTATTCCTTATATCACACACACACACCAACACACACACACAACAAACAAAAATCAAGCACGGAGACAAAATAAGAAATAGCATTTTGTTGTGGAAAACCTGTGAAGTTGTGATACAGCTGAAAAATACCTAAACACTTATCAGCAATACTGAATTCCCAAACGATGAGAGACAATTAGTCAACGAGCGGTTTTGTGTCAACTAAAATACAGAGGTTTATAATATTTATCAAGATATACATTAGGCATCCTCGAGGAATATATATATGGTAAGAAAATGTTTAATTTAAAAATAATTCACCTTACTCTGTACAGATAATAAAGTACAGTACTATTTGACACAAAATTCATTCAGGCCTGTGAGTAATATAGAGTCAGTTAAACGCGCAATAAAAACGAATCGCCACAAAGAGCAATAAGGTGGGTTTAATCATCGTGGTTAGAAATGTCGGTCAATGGAACATTCAAACAATTCTAAGCTGTGTAGGTAGATCAAACTGTAAAGGCGCTACACCTACAAAGAAGAAACAATACACAACAAAGAAAAAAATGGAATTAAAAAGTATTAAAAATAAATAGATAAATAAATAAATAAGCAAACACACGCGCCCCAACACCCCCCAAAAAACCAACATACATTAAATGGTAGACTCCGTATAGGTTTGGCCGGTCGACATGGGATGTTCTGGTATATCTAGAAGGAGGGGGTGGCGGACAACTACTCTCTGAGAGTTATGAGTTTGATCACTTTTCGTAATTTTCACCTTTTAATATTAAAAGACAGAAAATCAGAAATACACCTGAAAACGAAAATCTGAGGAGGAGCCTCACGAAAGACTGCCTAAACTTTGTAACTATATCACAAAGGAGGACAGAAACAGAAATGTATGTGTCACGGGTTACTTCAGTAGTTCATCGTACATTTTTACCGGAGAGAGGCAAGGCTGCATGCTGTCTCATCTTCCTGGTCATCATAGATTGGATGACGAGGAAAACAACAGAGGGCAGAAACACCGGCATACAGTGGGCATTCACCAAACAGCTGGAGGACCTGGATTTTGCGGACGACATTGGACTTTTGTCCCACAAACAACAGCATGCACAGTCCAAGCTCACCCAGCTCGCGGAATTGGCCAATAAGACCGGCCTGAAGATCAACACCAGAAAGACAGAGGTGATGCGGCTGAACAACAGACAAGAGCAACCATTACAGCTACAGGGAGAAAACATCAAGGAGACTGATCGCTTCACTTACCTCGGATGTGTAGTCAGCACAGATGGCGGCGCTGATGAAGACATCAGGAGCCGGATCAACAAAGCCAGTCTCACCTTCAGCACCCTGCGACCTATCTGAAACTCCAAAGCCTTATCCCAACGTAACAAGATCTGTATCTTTAACAACAACGTGAAAGCAGTCCTTCTATATGGGTCCGAGACGTGGCGAGTAACTAACACCATCACCAACAAGATCCAGACGTTCGTCAACAAGTGCTTGAGACACTTCCTCAACATCAGGTGGCCTGAGAAGATCTCAAACGCAGAATTATGGAATCAAACCAGCCAAATTTCAGTCAGCAAGGCCATCAAGAAGCGAAAGTGGGGCTGGGTAGGCCACACACTGAGGAAACCAGCTGATAATGTCACAAGACAAGCTCCGATTGGAACGCACAAGGAAAAAGGAAAGTTGGGAGACCAAGACAGACGCGGAGACGATCCCTTGAGAGCAAAGCAAAGAACGCTGAAATTACATGGACCCAGCTGAAGAAAGCAGCCCAGAACAGAATTCGCTGGCGAGGTGTACATATGTAGTTGCAGCCCCGGGAGTTTACAGGAATAAGTCAAGTCGTGCATTTTTACGCGCGGTAATGCATACGAATAAAGGGCGCGGTAAGGTATCCCCATTTTGACGCGGTAAGTCGCCCCATCTAGACGCGGTACCTAATTCACCGCGTTTTGACGCAGTGATGTGTCCTATTTTTACGCGGTGATAGCGATGATGTAAAGGAGTGTTCGGGCTGACATTTCCTTGTTTCATCGAGCTTAGAGGTATTGCCTTTGACTACTGTCAGCATGCGTCTTGAAATCTTCAAAGTTTCTGAATAACCGACATAAAGGCTCAGAACTTTGCTGAAAAGTAGGGTATTCAAAGCTCCGTGGCCAGATCCAGTAACAATCCTAGCATGAAATATGAAAAATTACTGTCGACATTATAAAAAGACAGATATGGACAAGGCAATGTCGAACTGCTTGGAGCAGCTGAAAAGCAACCGCTATGGCAACAACGCCATGGCAAAATTATGAGAATGAAAACATCAACAACACTGAGAAAGATTGCCCAACCAACGAACGAACCAACAACAGTTAACTCAAAAGAATACAGTAACCACAACCAGATCTAACAACCCTGAAGCCAGATGAAATTCAACATAGCAGCAGAAGTGACAGTCTCTGCGCATGGCAGAACACTGCGCTGCACATAGAAATCGGAACCGCTTATATAGAGGTTATTAACAAGTGACGTCAATGCATGTGGCTACGGCAAAGAAACAGAATTTTCAAAAACAACTAAACAGCATCAGGAAATTGTTTGAAATTTTGTGGTTTAGCATTATATATAAAACCAGGTTGATTTAAGAACTGACAGACGCGTTTGGTTTTGCAAATTACTGTAACACGCTGCACAAATGGCCGCGCCAGCACATAAGGGGAAGAAAGGTATAATCAAGACATTGGTTGCAATCTAATCAGGTTCTATTTATCTCTCTAGAAACGCTATATGATAAAGTCATCCATACCTTTTTATTGATGTTGGCATTTGTTTTCAATAATTCCTGGGCGGACACACACACAGAGAGA